>JAMKCH010003039.1:0-84050 GCA_023653785.1 Ophioderma brevispina
ATTGTTTGTATCAAGTGGGACAAATATCAAAAGTCCTAGCTACATATACGTGTAAGAGTTTAATGTGAACCAGTTTTATTGTTATGGTTGATAACATCCAATTTTTAAAATCTTGCTTTGGCGCGTCCCTGATTTTCCAATTCTGGATACGCCCACTGTCCAGTGCACACTTAGTTTTTTAAACCAACTAGTGCTGCGGGGGGTGGTTGTTGCTGCCTATTAATAATACTAATGTCCATTTATAACACACGTATCTGCCCTGTGGGTCGCTCAAGGCATGGAATTGGTCACTTATTCTTATGCTGCCATCAAGAAAAAGTTCATCACTTTCTTCTTCATTTCGTCACCCCTGGATGCAGCCTGCTAGGTGCACAATCCTATCAGCACCCTATAATTAATTGTATTATCACATTTAACACTCTCAAGAACACAGACATGAGGGTGATGTCGACTCACAACTTCAACGTTCTAATGATCATGAGTCCTGTGATTTCCATTGGAACCACATTATCCCAGCAGTTAATTGTTAACAATGTTGCCAAATGTTTTCTCTTTGACCGTCGACTTTTTGCCAACGATTTTATATAATGATCAAATCCATAGAGAGTAGGCTCTAATGACATGCACATGTGAGCTCCATTTTTTTTTCTTGTGATACACACACAGTATACATCATATGGTGATTTAAAAAAAAAAAATATACAACCATGACAAATATATTGACATTGTCAAAGTTTTTAAAAAAAAATTTTGGGTCACCCTGTAATCTCACTATTGCTTTCACGAACCGATATCAATGTGTGGTACATACACACAGATCCTCACAGCTGACAATTTCAGTGTATCACAATGTTTCTTAGTAAGGAGGTAACTGGTGTCTTTCTCTTCTATCATTTGGTCACAATACATACTGTTATATCTCAGTATTTGTGAGGAGGGGTGGTCAATACAAGCATTCTTTTGTCATATGATCCCCCGAGTTTTGACAATCCGTGTCATGTGTTTTTGATCACAATAACCCTCATTTTTAACCATATAGTTTAAAATGGTGAATTTTTGCGCGCTTTGTGCGCATTTTTGTTAATTACAGGTTAAATTTCAAAAACGTTTTAGTTTCTAATCCAATTTGTTAACAGTTGCTAGTAACAAATTTCTTGTCAGCAAAACCCTGTTTCATTAATTTTTCATCAACCCACCCCATCCCCACTGTCAAAATGAAATTACGCCACTGTAGTTAGTGGATTAATAATAATCCAAACAAATCAGTTTGTCAAAACTGTGTTGGGCCATGGATATTTTTGTTTTATATAATGAGACTTTCCATACATCTGGATAAAACCTACATAAACATTTACATATTGCAAGAGAGCAGTTGTGCATAGCCACAGAACCTTTTCTTTGTTAATACACCAATAAACCACTTACTGGAAATCTCCCCACCCCTTTGTCTTGCAGAATTACGAAACACTTGTGAGCCATTTTGACTGCTCAAAAAGGTAACCTTCCATTAACTAATGATAAATCATGCTAACTGCAATTCCCATGGTCATTTGATCCACAACCTCCCCCAAACCCCCCCCCCCCGATTACCCAAGCAAGTTGAGATTTTTTATATCATCTGAACTGTTACCTTACTAATCCCTTTGGTACTACTCTTATTGTAATTCGGTTGTAAGAATTCGATCTGTAAGAAATTCACAATTTTGTATTTTCTGTCCATAGGACAAAATTACAGTACAGTGGCCTATGGAACCATGGAAAACAAGCACTTTGCTCATAACACAAACCCACAAGATCGAATCAACTCCAATTTTGCGAATAAGCGGTTTCTCAAGGTATCTAGTGAGGCAATGATAAACAGAAATGTGTTGGAATCATGAAATACACCTTCGGGTTAGAGGATTTCTCAAGTAGAGTGGTCATAGCCGTGGGGTGGGCCTCTCAATTTTTGAGAAAAAGTGGAAGGAAATATGCTACTCATGCCAACCCTAATACCATCCCATTGCCCCTGCAATAGGGACATCTTTGCCTTAATCGCAATTTTTTTTGCACTGACCCGGAACTTTCCCCCCCCCTTCAGAATGACCACAACTGGCTACGCGCCTCCTCAAGTATAATCAGTGGGAGAAATATTATGCTTATTTCCTCCTTTAAGCAGATAGATCATATTTGTCAGGGCTCCATGATGTTCTACCGTGACTGTCACTTGCACCAAATTGCCACTGCAGAAGCTATGTGAAACTTGAAACCTTTTATTATTGGCAAATAGGCAATTGCATTGAGACATCATGGGCTCCTTTTGACACTAGTCTCTGGCAGGCACATATTTCAGCACTTATCCATTGTTGTCAGGACTAACCTTTAGCTTCAAGAAACGGTTAGCGTTCGCCTAATATAGAGGCCAATAATGCCCTGTGCAGATGCTCAAGTCAAATCAGGGACGGTGAAGTTTCATTCAATAAGGAGTTTATTTAGAAAGCATTAGGCTGGGTTAGCACTAGGCTGCTCTCCTATGAGAGGCCTTATTTTGGGTTGGTTTAACAGATGCGCAGATTAGGAAGGCACCTAGGGTGGGGCATATCTGTACCATACATACACTTACATATATAAACTTTTTCAAGATTTAATAATTTCGTAGGAATTTATGCCCTCCAAACAATTTAGTTATTCCCAACTGAACAACTTTGGTGTCCAGTTTATGTTTATTTCCAAAGATATTGGTATCTACTAGGGTGAAGTTTAACACAAATTTGCCATTTTTATTTCATATTGGATTAATTTATACCAAATTTGGGTTAAACTTGTTGATAGCAGCACTATTCACGATTATGTGTGCACTTTTGTTCTTTTATTGTGTAAGGTATACAGAAGGACCAACTTTCTTCCAGCTTGGATTGCTGGCCTTGTATTCCGATGTTCGTAGTTTGATTCCACTCCATCCACAAAATTTACTTATTAGTTATTTTTAGAGTTTGAGATTGCCATTAAACTGATATCAGATTTGCGATTGCATAAATAGCTGTCTTATGAGAAATTCAACAGGGTATGGTCCTGGGACCATGATTTGGGCCAGGACAACCTAGCTCTTTACATAAATGTTACAAAATACAGTATAGTATTGGTGGAGTTACAATTCCTGAATAATAATACTATGGATACTGATTAATCTACAGCATAATGTAAGTCCCCCCCCCCAGCTTGCATTAACCTGTTATGTTTTATTTTCCCCTTTACAGCACCATCTGTTTTCTCTCTGCTAAAACATTTACAGAAAGGCCTCCTGCGTCATATAAAAATGTACGTTTCCCTATAGCATATATGCTCATAGATAGAATGTATTGAAAGCTATGATGAAAGTATATGTGATTTTGTAGAAAGTACAACTAGGGGGCACCCCAAAAGGTCTGAGAGTAAAAGTGCCAATGGAATACCATACTTTCCAAAACTTAAAGGTGCCTCACCCAATTACAACATATTAAAAACAAAAAATATCAAAAGTCCGATTCTTGCATTTTGTAACAAGTATCGGTATCCTAACATACCCTTCAATATACCCAACCTAATAAGGACAAAATCCATTATTTCCTTTGGCTATCGCACGGACACTACTCAACATATATTTGGAAATTTTTGAACTTTGCTGTTTTCCGTCCTTTTTTGTCACTTTTCAGTGTGGTCAAATTCACTTGAGAATACTACATACTTACCCTTCACTTTTAGCTTACTCCTGCAAATTTGAAATATTTTGGCTCTTTTGGGTGGATTACTTGGGTATCGTTAATATTGTTTAAAAGGTTCATTGGATATTTAACAAACACAAGAAGAAAAGTTTTTAATATTTAATTTTCTTGTTTACAACCCTCTAGTATCATGTGCCTTTAACATATAAGAAAGATCAGCCAAATATGAACTTGTGTTTTTGTTTTATGTTATGGGTTTGTGTGTATGTGTGTGTGTGGTTATATGGTCAGTGGTTCTGATTTAATGGTGAGGAGTTATATATTTTTAGCAGCAAATCTTTTATAAACTCCTCCAATTGAAATTGAAGACTATCCTTTAAAATGTCAATATCATCGTACAAGCGTTATAATCCTAAGTTTCACATTTAGATGTGTTGTTTCAAGTGTTGTCTCATTTCTTATTTTACCCTAAACGCCTATTGAAGACCCCATCAACCCAATGAATTAATTTATTTTTCTTGTGCAACATAAGTGCATAAGGGTAATACTAACTTCCATCGATCTTAACTTTATATTTCTGGAGTAGAATTGATAAATTCTCAACTTCGTAGATTGAAGTGATTAATCACTGAGTAATGGGATCCAAGAATCTCTTAGAGCAGTGTTTCGTTATCACCCCTAAGGTGCTTCCTTTATTTCCTTTGGCTCTCACTAGCTTTCTATATCTTTTACAAATCAGTTGACAGTGAAATACTTCCTGAACAGAGTCGATACTGTAATTTTTTTGGTGATATCAACCCGTAGGTTAATTTTTTTCTGAAAAATCTTTTTTCCCATTGTCCTTCATGGTAACATTTTAGCATTTCTATGTCAATGTGAGTCGGTACTACATGCCATGCAAGAGTTTTTCAGCCAGTAGTTACTAATTGTATTTCCTGCATGATTATTTAGCAAATCTTCCCATCATTTTTGCCAAACCTGCTTCTTATTCACAGATCATTTAGCAAGGGAACTTTTTCTCAACAGTAACTTTAAAAAACATGTGGTGAACAGTGGTAATTATCGTCATTTTGTGCCTAAAAGTTCAAATTTTAACACTTGTGCCTACACACATGTTATGAACCAGAAGTTGCCCACACAAGATGATAGGCACAGGCGCACACAGGAATATATCACTGCATGCATGCCATGTACAGATGTCTCATACAATTGCAACATAGGGATATTCTCACTCTCCTCACACAAATACATCACGCACAACACAACACACAACACACACACACACCCACACACACACACACACATACGAAAGTGGTACATTGTGGGAATACCCCCACAAAGTTGGGTGTTTTGTGTATAACTCGGTACATACATGCATTATGGGGGTTTTGAGGTATATTCATACACTGTGGGATATTTTGGTGTAGAGTTTTTACACCCTCACAGCCAAGTTACAAAATCCCATGTGTAACCACTGTGGGCACCCATAGTTAGCCTATACCTCCCACCTAGAGGCCAAAAAACGCTTTGGCAGAGATTCAGTGTGGGGTACTCCCATAATGACAACAACGCCCCAATGTAGTTTGTACCTATATTTACTCCCACCATGTACCTCTTGTAAGAAACGGCACACCCCTCACCAACACACCACAAACACCACACAACCACACAAACACACCCGTTTATTGTAGAGGCAAGCATACATGCATCTATTAGTACCCACCAACTGCATAGACATGCATGCACACACACACATCACACAGGTGTACACTGCCCTTGTACACACATGTCCGTACACTGTCAATATACATTTCTGAAGGATGATTCAGTTCATTTTATGAAGCATATAGTGTATTGAGATCAGGAAAAAACTTTCAAATAATGGGCGGCGGGGCATAATCTTGGTTATTGTAACTTTTTCCAAGGCTCTTGCCGGAGGAATAATAATGAATCATAAATTAAAATTGCCAAAACCGTTTAATCCCATTCGACTACCACAAAAAATCACATTTTTAATAAGGAAATTCAGTATTCGAGCCAAATATTAGGTCATTGTAAGCCAGTTGGTCCGGAAAGTGTATTCACAGAGCTAAAAGAACTGTTGTGTAGTGCCTGAACAGATCACATAGAAATGGTTGTTGTAACACAGTAAGGTGGTTGTGATGTAATGCAGAGGCAAGTATTATACATGGAATATAAAATCTTTTGCTAAATAACAAAGGATATAACTATTTTTTTTTTCTTTTTTCATGTACAAAGTGCACACATCAGGTATAGCCCCTAAACTCTATACCATTTCAAGGTGATATAATGCATTGTGATGCCAATGCAGTCACGACCAACTACGGCCAGAATAATGGGCAGTAAATTAACCAATAAGTGGTGCATTTTTAATAATGGGAGGAAGTAATAGCATTATAAATCACACCACACAATACACTTGGCAAAGTAATTTTACAAAACGGAAAATTGATTAAACAGGAAATCTTCTAAAAGCACTTAGCTAATCACGTGATAATAACAGTTTGTGTTATCAAAATTCAATATTAAACAAACAATTTGAGATATCCACCAATAGTTTTCTCGGTAATTTGAGGACGATCTTTCAAATGAAATTATGTGATAATGTTAACACATGCCATGTTATCAGGGGCAATATGGCAATCACCGAATGACTGTACTAGAAGGAGTGAAAGCTGAACGAAAACAAATCAAAATTATCAACAAGATTATTCTAGGGTATCAGGGCACTTGAATGAAATGAAGGGCTATTCCAGAAATGGTTTTGTCCAATATGCCATTTAATTTGAAACAATAAATATATAAAATTATTTTGATAATGAATATTTAAAAAAATGGTCCAGTAACACTGAATTTTGCAAATTGGAAACAGAATGTTCTTTAGTGTAAACTGGTTCCCAAGTTAAAAGAACATTGTTAGAGATTAAACATAACATTTCAAATGCCCACTGTTTGAACAACCATGTGCACAATATCTGGAGCATTATTTATTTTTTTTGTAAATAGAGAACGTATTTTCACAACATAAGATTTTATGAATGTTTACATTTCCTAGGCTAATAAGGAGGAAAGATATATTTGTGAGCATGACCTTTCTGCAATTGTGGGCACTGAAAAATTTCAAAAAAAAAAAATAAAATATGCACTTATTTTCTATTTTGGTTTTTTAAATGAGTAAATGTCAGCTCATTGATTAAAAGATTCTGTGTATGATAATCACCTACATCCCTGACACTAATCTTATCCAACCTGAATTGAATGTAATAGATAACTGTAGGGTTTTTAATTCATACTATTTGTAACAAAATGGTTTTTAGCTAGAGTGTGATGATAGGACAAGAAAAATATGCTTTATTATTTTCGTAAGCATTTACAAATAGCCACAGCAGCAGTCTATGTATGATCTATCATAATATAAGCCAATACTGGTTCCACAATAAAATGGGTTTGTTTTAAATGGGATTTTATTGAAATTTCGAATTGAAAAGCATTGTGAGTTGACATTATTCATATGTACTTGTTAGGGCATGTGAATCATATTGAAATAAGCCCTTCATAAAATTTGGAGGCAATATGGGGGGGGGTTTTTTTGGGTAGAAAATACTGCATTTATGATAAGGGGCTTCATTTTTTCACGTTTTGGAAAACGAATTTCATTTCCTGATCCCATGTACCCAAGTGAACCTTTCAATTCAATCATTTTCATTTCCAAGTGTAAGAAATCTTATGAAAATAGGTTTTCAAATGGTACACTTAAAATGCCCACTTTAATTTTATTTTTACAGATCTATGCTGCCCATTAAAATCCACTTCATTACACAAAACAGTACTTGTAATAAGGATGCAAATATAGTGTGTTTTGATTTAATATAACATAAACATAATTAACAATGAAAACAATGTGTTGATATATATAACATTAATAAAATGTTCTTTCCCCTCAGAAAAATCATGCTTGAGATGTGTGGTGGTTGGCAGTGGAGGTATACTCAACGATCAGCTCTTGGTAGTGTTATCGACAACTTTGATGTCGTCATAATGGTAAATAACATTATACATGACAAAAAAGGTGCATAAACCAGGGGCAATCAAATTGTTTATAACCAAGTCTACCATCTAACAGGTATCTCTGATTGGCTCACATGCATATAATATGATATAAACTCTTGAGTAACCAATCAAAAACAATACCTCTAAGTTGTCTACAGTCTACTGATTTGAGGTATGCATAGGTTTATATATGTATAGCATCAAATGGTCGGTTAGAGCCCAGTGGTTCACTGTGTAATCATTTGCAACATTAAATGGGGAAAATTATTTAACCTGTAAAAAAAGAATACAACAGCCGACATCTCCTAGGAGTACCTTTGAAGTACCACTTGAATAGCTGGAGGGAGTCCCAGCTGTAGGGTACCTATCTAGTGGAAACATACAGTACTAAACAACATTCCAATGTATGCGAGTGCTTGTAAACGGGACTCTTCATGTGAAGGTTTTAGAAGTCCAGTCATTTTCAACATTTTGGTCACTTGTTTTTAGCTTATAAATGCAAAAAAAACATGTTTTAAGCTTAAATTACTAAGCTTAAATTGATCAGAAAGAGTAAACAAGAATGGAATATGGTAGTGTCCCTGTGGACCACAAAGTTTAACCCCTAGCTATAGCAGAGTACATGTAAAGGTAATCACTAATTAATGGTGGCATCAGTGTGTATCGGTCAGTCCAAGTCACCCGGAAGGAAATTTAGGTACACTACATGATAAGTACTGGTAAGAAAACACAGCTAAAAGTCCTGAATCAGTCAATGGATCAAGTAGGTTACTTCAGGCGTTCTGGATTAGAGCAAGAGTATACATGAGCTGACGGTACACACCAAGTAGAAGTGTCCTGTTTATATGGGTCCACGGACCATATTATAGGAAGAAAAAACCCACAGCATTACAATTACATATAGGCCACAAAGGTCATAATTTATAATAAAAAAAGAAAAATTAAAAAAACATGAAATTTTCTTCAATTTGCTCTCAAATGATAGGTTAGGCCATTGGAGAAGAACAGAGATATATTTACACATAAAAATAACATACCCCAAAAACAGATAGGAAATGATATTGAGGCTAAAGACAACCAGATAATTTGTCGGACAACTTGTAAAGTTTTCCATACTTTAATCAAGAAAGTGTAGATTACATGAATATTGTGACTGTACGCATGATATTAAAACACAAAGGTAATAGACCGATCAAACAGTGTGCTCAGCATGGGAAACATTGCATACGGCGTGCATGTTCTTGGATTAAACGCCATTTTCGTATCTGCTGAATTTAAAGTCGCCGGAGTTGACATTAAATTATAAAATCGTTCTGTTGACCCATAAGGAAGCTGATTTGGTATTATCATTTCGGGTGAGGGTTTGTATATAAACGCCTTACACCTTGCAAAAATAAAAATATCGATTTAAATTTAAATCATTAGGAAGGAGGGCAGGTGCTTTGATTTATGAGGGAAATTGTGGGGTTAAATAAATGGGTTGAAGACAAATTGAAACAGAGCGGAAAACATTGCTTTTCAACACGATTGGTGGCCTAGAAATCCACTAAAAATGCGCCATTTTATCGTATAACTTGTATCAACGAAAATATAAATCGGTTACTAGCCAAGAGGTTATTTATATTGTTGGAAGGAGGGCAGGGCTTATGGGCAGGAAAAATATGGGGTAAACACAACATGAGCAATCGGAGCAATCTGCATTGTATCAAGAAAAAATTTCATTCACAAGATGTAATTGGCTATTCTGATGGGTTACAAGTCCAAAAACCATATGAAGGAGTAGAAGCGACTATGCAATGGCAAGGGAAATGAAGGTGTAGTTGGCGAAGTGGAACAGGAAAGCCAGCGTCGGCTCGTGCAATGAGGAAGCAAGTGCAATAAACGGGATGTGCGGGCATCTGATTTGGCAGAAATATATAATATTAAGCCCTGATATTTGTCATCCGTACCCCAAGGAATGCATCAAGAAAGGGCGGGAGTGTGAGCTGGCACTGTATAGGTTAAGACCGCCACCCTCAATAGAGCTGCTTGCTCAATGCGATTTTCATGGAAAGGGGAGCAAAAAAGCTGGTAAAATTCCTTTTTTTAAAACAAATTAAGATCATTGATAGATGGATTGGATTCAGAACAACATTTAGGGGAGCTATTGTAACCTTGATTAAAGATTAAACTTGATGCTCAACTATGGGAATAGTAAATAACCCTTATTGTTGAGGGACCCATAACAGGATCGCCCGTAGGATCTGGCTGTGTTGTTAAGTTATCGTAGCCACTACTGTTTTCCATTTAGAAGCTACTAATAATTGGACAAAACCATCCCCATTAAACAGAAGCATGTCCTATATAAGACTGTGGGTTCATGAAACAGCTGTTCAGGAGCTTTACTGTATTGTAGTTATAAAAGACCTAGCCGTTAGTCTAGAGAATTAGCATTGTGGTGCTTTCAAATTGCTCCACTGTAAAGGAAGATGCAGTCTAGGTAGATTAAACCTAATAATTACATTTCTAGGACTTCATTGGTCTTGTTTATTCCCTTTGATCATTCATATTTTGTATCAACTAGAGCAGTCTTGCAAGACTTCACATTGCTGTAGATACTTTATATTGTAAAGATCGTGAACCTTTTAAATAATTGTGGCACTTTGCCACTGGCAAGGATTGAGAGCAGAGTGCTATGCAGATTGAAAGAAGTAGCTAAAAATATTCTAACCTATCCAATAGAGCAGCACCATCTTAATACAAAGTTCACTCGTGTACGTACAAATTAAATGCCGCAAGGAACTTTTCCCCTGTTGTATGTTTGTTCCTCTAATCTAATTTGGAATTTAATGGTGGCTTGCCATCTCCCTATGTCCTGTATGTTTCTTATTGTTGGTTGTCTTTTGGAAATAAACCACTACGTTACCTTTGTGACAATTGTTGATAAGTTTTTCATTTTGGCAGTCATCCTTAGATTTTTTACCACTATTGCAAATGGTTTGGGAACTCACTCTTCCAAGCTTGGGAAGTCATCTAAAAAATGGCTGACCTTTGACTAGGACTTGTTTTGGACTTATTTAATTAATTTTTCATGTTGATTTTTGAATATGGTACTTTGGAAATGCAAAGTTTTAACCATTTTTATTTTGGAATATTGACAAATTTTGATTCAGAGCCTGAGGGGCACAGAGATATTCTATGTAAACATATATCGGCTTGCGAATGCAAGGTCATAAGCGCAATAGCTGCATTTGTCAGAAATTCTTCCCCATCAACATAACTATTATGTCGCTAGTACAGGGAACTTTACTGGCGTTTTTTGACATTGGCGTCGGCACGACTTAAGGCCAATAGCTTAAAAGCCGTGGCAGCAATCAAGCACTGTATTTAGTATGGACTTGTCGACGCGTGTGCGTCGGAAGTCAATTACGCTAAGAAAAATAACCCTAATCTAATGGCCGCAGTATTTATCACACCCCCTCCTTGTACTTGTTATTTAATCTCCTGCAATTCTGTTTCTCGATGAAATAAATATTAGTCCTGTAGTTCGAGATATTCTTGTTCGGGATTCGTGCACACTATTTGACTTTGAATGGTCGTCATCCTAGAAATGAGGGTGATTTCGTAATGTGAAATCAAAAGATTGATCATGACTCTCTGCATGCCTGATTTCAAGTATGCCTCTGTTGTACTAACTATTATGCTAATCTTTGGTCAGTTGTCTCTTGAAATAGTTTCATCAACCCAAGCACCTTGAAGGAACATTTCAAGACCACTGACGTTCACGAAAGGTAAATCAAAAGTTATCCTACAAAACGGCAGCCCCCAGATGTAGCAACATGGCAGCTGTTTTGCACTTTATTGCATGCACATGACGATATAAATATGCCTCCATTGCCATAAAGGTTGGGCAATAATAGGAACACTCAAATGCAACTACTCAAAATGGTAGACTTTCATATAAAGTCCCATTGATGCAAAATGATGTATGGCATGCATTTCGTCAAGCACTACTGCACCACGTATACAACAGTGCAAATGACGGAATCATTGTAATACCTCATTTGCATCAATGGAGACTTCTATATGAAACGTCTACCCTCAAGTTTGCATCCAATTCTTTTGCCTACACCTAATCATAACCTTGTAATAAAACTTTGGATAATTGCTCCAAGGTGTAACCTTGTCTGTTTTGCTGTCTAGTCATTTATAATTGCTCTATCAATTATGCCTTGGGTGGACAATTGAGGGGTCCAAGATGAATAAAAATAGCTTGTTTAATTAACTAGCTGATGAAATGATCATGCTCCCCCCAAAATGCATCGGCATGCAGTCTGCTAAGTCATTTAAAGGCCTGATGTGGCATTTGGCGTATGCACACCTTACTCCAGGATAATACGAAAATGAACTGTTTGATGCCTGTTTAATGCAGGACAGTAGAAAAATAGGGATACTTCAGTCTCATAGCCACCACATCCGTCACATTCAGTTTTTATTCTGTTGAGGTTGCCAAATTCATATGGTGGTGGCATCAATACAAAAATTTTTTTTATTTCCAAAAATTATTTGATATGATGTATACAGGCAAAATCATACAAATCATTTGAAATTACTATAGTGGCTTTGTAAGATGCACTGTCTGATAACAACATGTAAGATATTTGATAAAAGACTGATATCTACGTAGCTTAAAGACACTATCAGTGATTCACTCGAAGAGTCAAAATATTTGAAATTTGTAGGAATAGCCTGAAAGTGAAGAATAGTCTGTAAAAATTATCATATGTTATTTTTTTTGCAACAAAAAAATTGACCAGAAAAATAAGAAAATGGCATGTTTCTAAGAATACGAATCTCCATTCACTTGTGTGCTTGTAGCAAGTGGTTCCGAACGGTACCGCATGACTAAAATCGCCGATTATGTCCTTATTAGGTTGCTTATCAGCCTTAGCAAACTTGTAGGGATGTTACTTAGGATAGCTCTCCTTGTTATAAAAAAAAGCTGATTTTTAATAATTTTTTTCGAAATTTCCGGATTTAAAATCACTGATCGTTGCCTTTAATGGTGGGTGACCTGACCAAAGCAAATTTAGCTCCCACTTTACTCCATCAAAATTGAGATGTGGGTGTCAGAAGAAAATTAATATTTTTTCTCATTACCCCAGTGAAATTTTAAAGCCCAGGAAATGTGTTTGAATGTTATGAACAAAATCCACCTCCAAATGACTCACATTAACACGACTGGTCCCTGGTCAATTCAGTACTTATTTTTTTTTTGGCTTCTACATCCAAACAGCCCAATTCAACTCCCCACTACGCTTCCTTGCGAGAGAAAACATCATGTGGTGAAATCGGACCATGATTGGGTCACCACCATCTTGAATTCCAAAGTTTTCATTTTCATTTTTTTGGACATAAACACATATATCTTGTGTGTGATCTTGTTTGAACGAAGAAGCGGTGCACATAGCAACATCTTCAATTTCTTTACTGTTGGAGTAATGGAGTGTCCACCACTGCTTGTTTATTCAAGATGGTCATTATTTCAAGGGTGGGACTTTACTGCCACCTCAATACAAAATTTACAATGGTCTATTGCCTTTCATGGCGTGTAGGTTGATTTTATTTGCATTTTTTTGGGGCTGCACTCTTCCAATGCAATTATTTTCATTTGGCCATTTAATAACTGAAAGGGGAATGACACATTTATTCCATATAAGTTTTCTCTTGATAGAATTAACCTTGAATACTCCACCTGCAAAGTTTTGCACCTTCTCTCATCTATTGTTGGATGGAACTCAACAGGTGAATTTTGTAAAGTCCATAGGACACAGTGGTAAAATTATTGTTACGCAAAATACGGCACATTTTAACTCATAACATCACAACCAAACAACCTTTTTTTGCCCTAGATTTCACCAGGGTAATTGGGACAATAGTTTAAAAAACAAGCTTTCTTCTGATATCAAAATTTTGACCACTTTTTAAAAATCTGGGGGTCCTGGGGATAAGGCTATTACGATCGGACCATGACTTAATTTTTTCAATTTTAAAAAATTTACATTGAATTCCTAAAGTAGGGGTAATTGGGATATTAAATCAAGTGAAATAGGGCAGCCCATTTTTCTTGCAAAGATAGATTTCTAAGTACTACTTAAGAACACTATAGTGATTTGCAATCAGCAAATCAAAAAAATCACAAAAATCAGATTTTGCATGGATTTAACAAGTACAGGTATCCTAACATACCCGCAAATGATACAGACCAGAAGCAACCTAATAAGGACAGAATCACAAATTTTAGTCATTACTGTTTACTGTCCGAAACGGACACTTACTTCTACAACACGTATTGAAGGAGAATCGTATCTTGGAACACTGCGTTTTCTTCCTTTTTCTTTCCTTCTACGTGGAAGGTAACGTTAATTAGAATTCTATCTAACAAGACTTATCATTCACTCTGAAGCTATTCCTGCAAATTTCAATATTTTCAAATCACTGATAGTGTCTTTAACACAGTCTCCTCACCATTCAGTATCCTTTTTGCATATGCCTCTGTGAATGTTCACTAGGCTTGCGATTGTCTAATGAATTTTTTTGGTTACGCATCGTAACCTGTGTGTGTAATAAATCTGCTTGGGAGATGCAGAGTATGTTGAGTACTTATTGGACCATAAATCAATTGAAAATGACTGAATTTTCACAAGGAATTATGTTTTATTTTTTTTACTTTAAAGCTGATATTTGGAAATCCCACTATCAACTCCCAAATTATTTTGTATATTAGTTTCCGTTAAAAAAAAAGTCATTGGGAATTGTTACTTTCATGGCTGGGAGCATTTGAGAGCATGTCTCCAAGAACCTGGCCCTTCTCACCTACCATTTAGAAATTAAGGGTAACCAATTTTCACCGTTTCTGAAAAATATATGTCCGAAGGCATGTAAACCATGAAATAATTGGCAATGCACAGCTAAATCCATTTAAATACTGTTTAGTAGAGCAGCAGTGCAATTATGGACTTCGCCTCTTTTAATTTCTATTCTATATACCCTATGAAATTCCAATAATACTGAAAACCCTCATTTTCTTTACAAAACATTGTGTTATGGTCTTTCGTTGTTTTCCTGCATAAATGTTAGCGTGAGTGTCTCCAGTGTTGGTGACACACGCCAAAAAAGAATGTAGTGCTTTTGGCATCATGCATTAGGGCGTAATCATGACCTGTTATTATTGCAGATAATGGGCAGTAAACTGTACCTATAAAGGAGAGTGCTTTTGAATTGAATAGGGGCAGTAGAGGTAAAAGAATTACTGTTAGAGGGTAGGTGTGATGTGGAGTTTATAGTCCGTATCCACAAAAGTTAGACTACAGGTTTAAAACTTAGACCTGATCAAGTCAAATTAGTTTGTTTTTTTGGTCTAAAATTGACAGTTATTGTACATTTTCTTCATAAAGTAACTAGCAAATTTTCAAAGATTTCAATGCAAATTTCCAAAATAACTACCAAATATCTCATTCAATGCAAGGAAAATGTCTTTTCCCTGATGGGACTAATTAACAAACACTTTTGTGCATACGGACCTAAGGGTTTAAGTCCCTAATGCAGCCAAAATTGTAATCTAAATGTTTGTGCACGGTTGGGAAGGTACTTTATCCCTCACTTTTTGGTGGAAAGCAACAGACTTGTTGTGGCAAGGTTTTTAGCAAAAAAACCACATTCACAATAACAACAAGACACATTTTGGTACTGGGCCCCAATGTAGCCCCCCGCAGATGGTGAGAATTATTTAAAAACCCAATCCGAAAATCGCCAAATTGAGAAATAAATACTAGTTTTGCAAAAATACTTACTCATGCCGGTGACTTTTATTCAAAAGAGAGAATGATAATAATTGTGGTAATCTGAAACTTGTACAAGAGTTTGACTCCAGTTCACACTTATTCAGTTAATGATCCCTATAAAATAGATTGACCCTCATAACTGATGTCAGTGCCTATAATTGTCAATATTTTCGATATGAAAAACTTTGATCGCATTCAATCACCTCGGCTCACAAGACCCCCACTCCCCTCGCCAAAATGCTCTGATCCAGTGACTTCCAAATTACCCTCATCCAGTAACTTCCAAATTACTTGGCAAATTCGATTTCTTGCTCAAAGACCCTCTTGTATGATTGAGTCTCACAGAGTGTAGCTGCCTATTATTGTTATTATTGTTAAAGCCTTACAATCATAACCACATGTAAAGTGCCTCCTGGGATTTCATGTCTCATTTGCCATCTTGTAAACATTTCATGTGTTTCAATCTTCTGTCATTCACTCACTCTTGTTTGTCCTATTTGTACATCATCGCATTGCATATTGAGTAGATTCACTGATCATTACTAAGAAAATGATGGTCACAAGATCGGAGTAGATTATAATCACTTAAATCAATGGATTTTTTTTATATGAATTCAAAAGACCTGTTTGGGGAAGCCATCTCAAAAACCACTTCCTAAAATAGGGCTTGTTTGTTAACTCAAGTAATGATTTTTTGTGTCGCCTGGCCCTCAGGAGACACATAGGGATCAACTTTGTCCACTGTAGGTTGTTGATGTCTGTTTGATCCTGTTGTTTGTCGGTTGTTGATGCTCTGTTGTTTGTGAAAACAGGGTGTAACTTGCCTGTAATATCCACATACTTGGAATGGTTTAAACCAAACTTGGGTCACAGGTGCAACATTCTCACCCATTTGTTGATGAGGTCAACTGTCACATACCAGGTCCAAAGGTCATGTGAGGTCAAAGTTGTAAATCTGCTGAAAATGTAAACTTGACTTCATTTGAAAGTCGAAGTTCAATTGAACCAAACTGGTGTATGAGTTTACATGCAAGCCTCATTTGTTTATGAGGTCAAAGGTCACATATCAAGTCAAAGGTGAGGTTAGGCCTATCAGTCCAAACCCCGCGACGCAGGCGACACAAGCGGTCCTAGGACCGATGTATGATTTTTTAGGTCATTGGCATGAAATCAGAAAGACCTTATGGCACAGCTTGATTTGTGTGTTGGTTGTGTGTGTGTGTCAAACTTTTGGTATACACTTGTTCATTAAAATTGTCTACATTTTAGGCAGGTGGAGAAAGTTCATATGGTATGCTTTATACATTGAGACAAGGGGTATATGCGGGTGTGGTAACAGATGAGGTCAAGGTTCTTCAGGGTCACCTTAGGGTCTATACTCTTGATTAATGTTGACTAGCTTTTAGTGAAGTGATTGGATCAAAGTTTGGTACATTGTATACTTATACATCGAGACAAAGGATGACAGCCCAGGCTGTGTTTTCCTTGTCTATTTTGCTGATTTAATCCGATTGTCATCAGCAATGGTTTCTCCAAAATGGAGTGAAAATTGAATTGCTGATAGAGCAAAATAGAAAACCGTCATGGAAATAATTTTTGATATTTAACGAACAGCAACTGTATTGCAGCCAGTAAGCACATTGCATAGCATAAACTAGCCATATTCTTACTGAATTCAATTTAAAATGAGGTGATGGATGTTCTATGAGATTTAATAAGCCCACATGGTGAATGTGACGGAGTAGTAATAATACACTTAAACACGAATGTATTGTACAAGGCAGTATATTACTTACTAGAAACCATATCCACAGAATTAGGAACAATGTTCTCCAGCTTTAAAGAAATATTCTATAACTTTGAACAAGATGGTGCTCTCGGTTTTGAAAAAACCAGGATGTTTTTGCATGGGCAGGTTGCATTACCATTTCCAGCTTAATGGAGATTGACTCAAATCATGGTTCCATATTTACAAAAATGATGTTTCTCCCTTATGTTTTTGAAGTATATTCAACAAAAACAACCGATTACAACTTTCAAGTTAAATCGATCCAGCTGTTTGGATAGTCACCGTGACGCCATAGAACAGTGTGTGTGTGTGTAGGCTAGTGTGGTCAGACCGTATTAGGGGACATTTTTTGTTTTAGAGCATGGTTCTCAATAGTCGGCCCCGCAGGCCAAATCCGGCCTGCCAACCATTGATTTTTTGGCCCTCGACTTGGCTTCAAAATATAAGGGAAACATAAGAATTTCGGTGTATTGTGGCCCTCAAGTAGGGAACTTTCCAATATTTTTCGTGCCATTCTCTAGTTATAGGTTTTTGGAACTGGACTGGCCCATTTACGAAGAATTGAAACCAAGGTGGTGCATTATTTTAAGTGGAAAAATATTGGCATCGCATGTTTTAATTCTTTTTACAGAGAGTGCCAGTTCCCAAAATCATACCTTTATTCTCATTCTTAAGGTCCCAGGAAATGAGATGATAAAAACACTACGCCCAAATCTTACGGGACATTCCTTCCAATAAACCGGGCCAGAAAAAAGAATACACTACCATGACATCATTAATGAAACAATTGATGTTAAGTCATGTCATGAATAGATTACACCAGTCACCTGGACTTTTCTATTATTCTCTGAAAAATCAATAGTTTCATAATATGTCATCACAACCCAAATATTGAATGCTTCCTAGTCCCTCCTTGTAGACTTGACACAAACCACCCCATCAATTCTATTTGCATTTCCTGGGACCTTTAAACAATGTAGAATTCATGGTATTCTTTCACTTAATTTTCACAATATTTATTTATAAAAAGTTAAAAACAACAAGAAAGGACTCCACACCCAGTGGGGAGAAAAAGCAAACAATGAAAAAAATATGAACTGTCTTCTGATAACAACATCCTCAATTTTTGATGAGGTAAAATGGTGGTTGTTGATTGGGTCAATGCTATGGCAAATAAGCCCGGTGGTGGGTTACCGAGGGTCATGGAGATTGGGTAGTTTTATCCATAATTAGGCAAAGTAAGTTAGATCTTAATTATGGCCCACTTTGAGCTTATGAAAAATGTTTGGCACTTTTTTTTTTAAATAAAATAATGTGTTTTTAAATTTGGTTTATTCTTAGTTTGTTCTTGTTGTTTTGTTGTTTTTAATGCATAATCATATTTTATGTGGTGTTAAATGTCTCACCTAGACACTGTTAGAAGCTGAATGTAAAGTTTTTGTTTTGATTTTTGTGTTTGTGTTTTTTGGATTTGTTATTTCTTTAAAAAAAAAATAATTAAAAACTGCAAACTTTAATGACAAATGCCAAAGTAAGTTATATGAAAAATTTCAGTGATATTAAAATCTTTAAATTCCTTATGGTGTGTGCCGTGGGATGGAATGGTGATATCACAGTGCTTGCTCCTTTTAAAGCCACTAATCATTGATTTTGTTGGAAATTGTTGTAAGTAAAAACCCATGTAAGTGGCTAAGCCTAACATGCCGAAATTATGATTTTTATTCTTTGTTTTCTAATAAAAGTCAGGATCAGCCTTTTTTTAGGTGCAGAAATGACATCTTCAAGGCCACTTTGAAATGCTTAAGTGTCCTGTTGTTCATGACGACAGTATATAAGGTGTTGATATGACCTACCACTAGCAATATGAGACAAAATGGGCTTTAATAGGACCTAGTAATTTTATGATTATTTAGTCATTTAAAGCAGTTTTTGGCCTCAAATCCAGTGAATAATGCTTTAAATACAGGCGTGAGTCCATACTAGTGAAGTCATGATAAGAGTTAGAAAGGTGCTAACGGATGGTCTTGTGAACCCAATACTTGCCCCCACCCCCCCCCCCCCCCCCCCCCTACCAGACATGCATTCTAATTTACTTAAAAATACTGCAGTTCAAGCATTTTCATTGTATTAACCGTCGTCATCAGACATTTATGTTCCCCTTAATCAATAGACTGTAGTGGATTTACATGTAAGGGGAAAATACATCTACATTTTAATGTATGTGCGGTGCATTTTCATATCCTACAGGAGAAGACAAATTGTCATTTATTGATGAAATACTTGATGCAAGTCAATAGAACCTACTCACAAAAGGATACAGATGAAACCGTGAATTTGAATTTGTGAACAACATAATTTTTAATCTAAAATCCATAGAGTTTCTCTAAAATTACTGAAACCCGCTTCGGGGTACATAGTGCCATTTACCCAATTGAATGTTCGTGAACAACACTGATTTTTTTTCCAGCAGTGTAAATGTGTTAACATTTAGACTTAAATATTGTATCTGCATAAATATCAATGTCACAAACATATGCTTAACTATTATTAAATACAAACCATACCTATAAATGCTATTAAGTACAAATATCGCTTAAATATTATGAATTTCCTGAACGTTCAGTGAACAAGTTGGGCAAATTCACAAAGCATAGTGCATGACTACATGAGTTTTCCTTACAAATCATGTCTTATGCAGATTATGTCCTCCTGAAATGGAACACATATTGAGATTGTTTTATGCATTTCATTTGGTTCACTAGGCTATCACCTGGTTCAATTTAAACGCTTGTTGAAGGTTGTAGTTGTCAAATAGTACCTGAGAAAGATTTTCTTCTTTATGGTGAGTAGTTGTTTCAATCTTTTTAGTTGTTGTAGGGCAATGTATTAATGACTAACAAATTAACTTGGAAGTGATTTTTTAGCATGAAACAAAATAGTCCCAGAATTTACCATATGACGGTCAGCCATATTTGACCTGCAACTTCCAAGACCTCAGTTTCATTGGTTAAGTAATTTTTTCTGAGGGGCTCAACATGCACCCACCACACCATGCATGATTACTATTATCACAATTTGTGTATTATGAAAATAAACTGAGCCCAACCAACCAAACTGCGATTCACTTTTTAACATTTTAAAATGAAACTGTCAATTTCAATTTAAGGTTGGATCATCGGCTTTGGCTTCGTGCCCAGATCTTGTGAAATTCTCATGAAATGTTTGGTATTGGTAAAGAACATGTGTGCCCAACTTAATTTTTTCCTCAAAAACTACAACTCCTTGGTGATGACTAAGGTGTCATATGAGCAGAAATCAAATTTAGAAATGCTCATGTTAGATTTTGGGGGGGGGGGGCCAGATTGAAAGTGTTTCTATCTGAATATAGGTGTTTTTTTAATTGTCCCCGGCGAACGAGTTCGGAACGGGGACTATGAAATGAGTCAGCGTCCGTCCGTCCGTCCGTCTTTCGTCCCCGTCCTTCCGTCGTGACAAAAATGTTAACCCATGTTGTATACCATTTTATTGGAGATCCATAAGGGCGACAATGATGTCCGTTGTGGAAAGAAGCGGGTTGATGAGTTCTCGATCTTCTCGACCTGATTAGATTGTGGCCGTTAAAATATGTCAATTAATTCTCTAATTTGCATAATTTATGAGAATTTTTCCTGCAGGCCTGTGTACAATTTTCTGGAAGTTCCGTCATGCGTATAATGATGCAACTTGGCGGAAGGAAGCGGGCTGAAGAGTTCTTGACCGATTTGATTTGTGGCGTATTTTCGGTGCAAATTGAGTAATAGGCAAATGAGCTAATTATTATGCAAAAATCAGCGTAATTGCCTATAAATTTTTGACACGGTACATTGGATACCCAAAGTTCCTGCACTGGGCATAATAGCCATCATGGGGCATATCTTTTTGCAATTTGAAGTATGTTGATATGCGGCTTAGGTATGCAAACTAGCTAATTAAATATGCGTCAATTGCTGTAATCTCTGAAACGTACCATCAGATAGCAATTCCTTCGCTACATGAGCCCACTATGCTATGGGGAGGGTAAGGTGTTGGGGAGGGGGTTGGGTTTGGGGAGGGGGGTTGGTGTTGGGGAGGTGGTTGGGTGTTTGGGTGTTGGGGAGGGGGTTGGGTGTTGGGGAGGTGGTTGGGTGTTGGGGAGGCGGGGGTTGGGTTTTGGGGCGGGGTGTTGGGGAGGGGGTTCGGTTGTTGGGGAGGGGGTTCGGTTTGTTGGAGAGGGAGTGGGGTGTGTTGGGGCAGGGTGTTGCGGGGGGGTGTTTGGGGATGGGGTTGGTATTGTAGGGTTGTTGGGGAGGGGGCTGGGTATTGCGGGGGGGGGGTGGGGGGGGGGGGAGGGGGAGGGGGGAGAGGAAAGAGGGGGGGGGGGGGCAGAGGGTGGGGAGGATGGGGGGGAGGGCGGGATGTGGGGGGGTGGGGGGGGGGGGGGGGGGGGGGTTGGGGGAGACAAGATGTAGTGGGAGGGGTTAGGAAACCTGAGAGGGGGGGGGGGGGGGGGAAAATGTCTTGTAGAAAAGCGGGGGATAGAGGGCAGGAGAGAAAGCGGGGGGATGGGGGGGGGGGGGGGGGGGGCGGGAAGGCAGAGGAAGGGCCTGGGGGAAGAGGGTGGTGGGGGGGGAAGGGTTTGGGGGGGGGGGGGGGTTGTGATGGGGGGATGCGGGGGGAGGGTGGGGGGGGGGGTGGGGGGTTGAAAAGGGGGTTGTTGGGGAGGGGGATGAGAGTGTTGCAGGATGTTGCAGAGGGGTGGGGGTGTTGCAGGATGTTGCGGAGGGATGAGGTGTTGCGGGGTGTTTGGGGAGTGGGAATGGCGGGTGGGGGTTGTTGGTGAAAGGGGAGGCGTGTTATAGTGATTGGGGTAGGGTGGGGTGTTTGAGGGTGTTAAGGAGGGTAGGGTGTTGCGGGGGGGGTTTGTGGATGAGGGTGGGGTGTTGGGGAGTTTGGTTGGGTGTTGGGGAGGGCGTGGGGTTTTTTGCGGGGTGTTGGGGAGGGGGTGGGAGTGTTTGGCAGGGTATTGGGGAGGGGTAGGGTTCTTGAAGTTTTGCATTTATCACTTTTTAGTGATCGCAACATTCGGCGGAGACATTTTACGCATCGCGTTAATACGAGTTCGCCTGTTTCCCTAAATTTTCCCCAAAATAAATTTTTTTCTAAAGAATTAAACACTTGATAAAAAAAGCCAACGTGAGATTTTAGGTATTTTGTTTATACACACATTCCAAAAGTTTCAGCTTACAAAACACGCTTCATTTGGGCGGGAACAATATTTTTTTAAAAATTAAGGGAATTTTTAAAAAAATAAATAAATCACTAAAACAAATCATGCAGTCTTGAAAATGCAAAAAATTGTGGAGGAGATTTCAATCCTTACCATAGGCCAGTTTGGGGGACTAAATTGATTTAGGGTTTTGATTCTTATGGTCATTTTTCTTAATACCATTTATCCGTTGAGCCAACCTTAACTTGTTACCAATTGAACTTCACTATATTCTGAAGGCTTTTGCTACAAATGTGTTGTAAAAGAAAGATATTTGCCAGAACCTATACAATAAGCAATAATCACATTACCGAATTTGTGATCCTTGGCGTGATGCGATCACGGGTGTCCTATACTCATCGTTGAAAAACATGACGAGGTTTGGTGTAGTTTCAATGCGATGAACTCTGACCCATTACGCAACAAAAATGCCTTGCATTGAGTTTCGTGTGGTGTTTGGTCTTCATACCTTTGTTCCAATTGTATATACCGCAAAAAAGTAATTTTGCTTGTATAATTATAATGATTTTTTTGTTAATTTTTTAGTTTTTAAGTTTTATATGTAAAATTTGGTTAAGTTCATTGCATTGGAGAACTACAGCAACTTTGTAGTGTTTCATGTTTTGTGAGGACAGGCCCGACCTCACGGTGAATCTGACCTGCACATGCACAGTCAAGCAGATAATTATAGGTGGCAACAATCAAGATTTCAAGTTTGTTCCATATTTTCGGTATGATGTATTTTCATAATAGATCAGGCATGCAATAGATTCCCTAACCTTAAAATGAAAGCAAAAGGTGATTTTTTATATGCGTAAATTTCAAATAGAAACATAGGCTGAATTTCATATTTGCTCCTATACGACATTAGAAATTTTTTCACAATTTTGGTAGCAAAGAAACATTTTTCTCAGCTTCATCCTTTCAGATGGGGATATTTTTGGTAGAAGAAGCTATTACATTAGTGCAGAAATGCCAGCATTTTTTATTAGCGACACCTTTATTTGAAATCTCTCGTTAGCAACCTTAATAATGCTGATTGGCTTCTTGAAATACATCTCCTCTGTTAATGTGTTTTTGTGACATAGTCTGATCTGTTCATGCAAAAGGAGTCAATTTTGAAAATCATGCTATCATTATTATCAAGTTGACGCAGTAATATTGCAGTACTATTTTAAACTCCTCACATCCCCAATACATTGGTTGCCTGATTAATAGTTTGTATGTCACTTTCCCATGACACCAATCTGGATTTTTGGCAAATTCCAACACCACACTTGCAGCCATAGAGTGGGGCATCAATTCATCAAATGTGTGAGTAAGCACAGATTTTAAATGTGTGTTATAAGCGTGGTGTAGACTACAAGTGAATTGGAAGGTTAAATGCTCCCCAGTAAAGGCGGATGTCAATTCTGACCATCACTGACTCATCGGATTTCTAATCAAAGCATGTAAGGTTTTGTTATCAGCAGAAAGCCACTTTAAGATGCCAGCTGTAGTGATTTTGACAGCTGCATACTTAACAGCATTCCTAACCAGCATCAGTGGTATGTAATATTCTGTTCAATTCCTGGATTGAAATCAAGTAATATGACAACACGTATGATAGATATGATAGAGGGATATGACAAGTTTCAAAATGAGGAATTAAATGAAACCTTTTTTAAAATTAAAATACCTGGATTTGTGTCATGAATGAATGTTCATTGAAACACTACGCGGTCGGAGTTCTGTCTGCCTTCGTGTCCGATGTTAAAGTGCGTGAAAGTTTTTGGTGTCATTTTTAAAAGTTGGAGTCATTGGAACAAATCAGGTCATTGATGCAATATGGGAATCTTCATATGTTGATGAGGTCAAGGTCACATTCCAAGGGAATCTTCATGTGTTGATGAGGTCAAAGGGTCACATTCCAGGGTGAATAGGTCATCTGAGGTGAAGTGGTGAGAAGGACTAAATGTTAAAGTTGTGTCAAAGTTTTGGGATCTACATCTCCCCCGTGACCTGTTTAAATTAATCTCTTTTTGACTAAAAAATCACTTAGTAACATGTTAAGCAAGTTAGGTTGCTATGGAAGTTGTTTTGTGATTAAGAGATTACCTGATGAATGAATTTATCCACATAATTTTGTATGATATTTTCATCAGTGCTTATCACAAATATGGAACAATGGGTCACCGACTTTGTTCTTGAAAAATTGCTAAAATTAACACGATTTGGTCTCCCATTATAATACAGACACAAAGAAAACATCAAGTGATCTTAAATGTTTTTCTTTTTTAAGTTCATTATTATTTATTGGGGCGTCCTTAATAATATTAATCCAAATTTTAAAAATGTAGGGTCACTAACCTATTGTATCCATTAAAAGGCTACAAATGGGCAGTGTTGGTACTGGGGCAAAACATACGTAATCAGATGTACCTGTACAAAGTATTCTGCAAGCATTGCCCATAAAGTGAACTTGCTATGAACCATATCCTTTGGACTTCTTCTAGAAAAAGAAGTCTTGGAATAAAGTAATAAGTTAATGTATTTGACTCATAATAATTATTGACCTCATTATATTATAAAACTGAAAAATGGCTAAAATAATTTGACTTTTTGAAGTGTTTAGCTAACTCATTTGGCATTTTAATTTTAAATAATCTGATGTTCTTTCCTGCTTAATTACATACAAGAAACTGAATTTGGATAATTTAGAGAATTTAACAGGCATGTTATATTATTGGAGGGAAAATTGTCATAGAAATACTTAAAATATAAATACTTCCATTTTGATATGTTTAAATCAAATTAGGTATGAGACTAGCGCATCGTACACTGGAGGGGGAGATATATATAGTTATAACGATACAATCTAGCACACAAGATCATTACTGATGCTTACCCGCATTTCTTAACATATTATATTTCAAAGTGGAGAAAGAGACGAAAACAGTGCATGAATACTAGAACAATGGGAACAATTATTAAACTTGGACATGCACAAAATCCTAAGGCATGACCTCAGTTAAGGCATTCGTGTGCTAGATTGTATTATATAAATTCATTACATAGATTCTAGTCATTTAATTGGTTTTTATTGTGCCACGTGGACTATTCAATAGAGTTACCATCATCTCAATGGTCTACAAATTAACTATTGACCGCGTGATATTTACTATCCATGCTCTCTATTGGCACACACGCACGATTTGTGGTAAACATGCATGCATGTTACAGTCTATGGCGATTTAGTTAAAACGAAGTGAGATGAGGAGGTTGTTAGCACGTAATTTCGTACTTTCATCTCCCGTTCGCTACGACTGTACAACGCCATAGCAATGTATGGAACTGTGCCAATCCGAACCAGTGACTACGATGATGAAAAAGTTTTCCTTGCAGACGATAACATGGCGTCCATTGAAGCAACTCCTCGATTTGCGCAAGTAAATGAATCAGATCTTACGAGGCCGATTAAAAAAAACATCAAAGCGTCAATTACATATAAAAATACGCTGTCAAGATTCTGTCAGACTATGCTGTAGCCACAGGGAGCAGCCTGACTTATTTGAGGCTGATTTTGAACTTAATACTGTTGTGGAAAAGATTGATGTCCAATGTGTCGCCGTTACATGTTGAATTTTATAATAGGATTTTGAATTAAACTGGATTCTGGAAACTGGATGCCTTTGAACCGTGAACTCTACTTGAATTGCCTGGAAGATATCACCTTCTTAAATTATGTCTACAAAAGGTAAGTACGCTTTGCTTTTTGAAAAATCATAAACTTGTCATTCTTTTCAGAGGCCGCGGTACTGTAAGTCCCAGGCATCGGCTAGATTAGCTATATAAATATTAATGTACCAGATCTATTGTATGATTAATATAAAACAAATAAAATGCCTTGTATGTGCGTGATGGTAAAAATATGATTACGCGGGAAAGCTGGATTGTTCCATTTCAGTCGCCTGCGGCTCGTGAATGGAACAATCCATTTCTTTCACCTTGTGATCATATTTTTACCATCACACTCATAGTCAGTTAATATTGATATGGTTATAGTTATATATATTCTCCCCCTCCAGTGTACGATGCGCTAGTCTTCAATTTACCTTATCTCTTGTATTACTTGTATATTAGACTGGCGGGTAAGCATCAGAAATGAGTCTTCGCATACTGGAGTGTTTGTCCTGTGTATATGTCTGTACTGTATACCCGGATCGATCAGCCATTACTACTTAGGCGATGTTAACAGCCCGTTTATCAGGCGGCCTGCGTGTTAGAGCATTCGCCTTGGTACGGAAAGGTCCGGGGTTCCATTCCCTGCCCAGGCGTGGATGTCCAGGATATTTTTCCTGGGTGTTCACGCTTAGGCAGGTGTGTATGTCCATTGTAATAATTGTTCACATTGTTTCTAGTAGCGATTGCGTTTCTTCTCCACTTTGATGGGTAATCATAGTACTACCAGCAAAAGGGGTATTTTTAATGGAGAAGGATTAATCATTAAACTAGTCAAAAGAATGGCCTGATTTTATTTAAATATTTTTTGTTGAATTGAAATCATTCAATGCCATATGTACAAGTCGATGGGGTGACTCGAAATAGGAATAAATACATACACTGGCCAAAAGTATTGCAACATCAGAAAACGAAATTCATAATCAAACCAATTGATTTTCAAATGATCCATGGATGCTTAACCACTTCAATATGTATTAAATTCCAAAGTTGTGTTTTTCCTACAGAGGTTATTCCCCAAAATCCAAGAGTGAAAAAACGTTTGATTTGTCCCTTCCACTATAATATGGGGCATTAAAAGGAACAAGACAAAGATAACCTTGCGAGTTCACCTCCAGGAAGGAATTACAAGAACCAAAAGATATGGCTTCAAAACAGCCACTAATGGATTGTACGGGTTCATTAGAGGTTACTTAAACTTTGTATGGGAGAAAATCATGGTGGTTGTGTGGATCGGAAACGAGATAAAGTCATTGGAAGACAGTGGTCTTCGAAATATTCGAGAAATCTGAGACACCTGAAATGCAATTCTAATGATAACTCATGTGGTTTACGTAAATCATGTGAAAATTACGCGTTCACATTACATGACAAACAGCACAATGTCAACTGTGCCATTTAAAAGTTGTTTCAGGTTATCACATGACCTCTTTCTTGCCATTAAATTCCCGAGTCCAACGATGGTGAACATGCTGCTATCTTTTATTGTCATTATCTCATTTCCGGTCCATACAACCACACCAATTTTCACCCTAAACATTTAGAGTAGACCCTGAAAAACTCGTAACGTTCATTTAGCGACTATTTGGCAGCCATTTTTGACGTTCCTCTGCCTGTATTCCTTCTGGAGTACAATCGGCAAGTTATCATTAGCCAGCTTCTTTAACCCGCCATATTAAACGTTTGTCGCACGACTTGATTCTGGGAAACATCATCTGTTTGAAAACCCCACTTTGACAATAATTATGTAATGTGTAGTCAAGAACTCCTGATACAATTTTAAATCAATTTGTGAATATAAATTGCTTTTTCTGCATGTTGCAATACTTTTGGCCAGTGTGTGTACATCCATAAACCACTATATATGCTGGAAATCATAGGCTACTGCAAAATACAGGTGTATAACACCTGTCAACATACACGAACAATTACCCTCAATCAAGAATGCAGGTACCAGCACTCTTGTTCTATAAAGTAAATACCCATGCCCATGCCCTTGGTGTTTTTAATGAACGTCAGCTATGGCTAGGCTAACAAATTTACAAATGAATAAATTATTGCTCCTATCCTGATTGAAACAAAATAACCAAATTATCACACTTTGCATAATTATGCAAATTTTGTGATTCCTTGTTGAAATGCAGTTGCAAAGTTAAGTCTGTGGCCTGATTGGTAATAGCCTGATCCGCATGACCCAAGATTTTTTAGAAGTAAAAATATTGGTGTCACTGTAATGCTGCTATTTTCCCATTTAGCCTGTGAAGTTGTAGGGCTAAAAGATGTTTGGTTGAATGTTAGGAGTGAAAAAATGATTAATTTTGGTCAACCAATATTTAATTTATGGGCTTACAAAAATTGTGTTTTAGCTAACATATAAAATGATTTGAAATATTGGTGTGGAACTTTACAGATGGGGTTTGTCAGGCCATCCCTTTAAACTCCTCGATTGAAGAAATAGAAACTATTAATAATTTAATGCTAAAATCTTACTTGAGCTTGGATGAGGGAGGTAGCTGTACTAATGGAATTAATTATGACATGAGATATGCTACTAGGATTACGAAGACTTTCAAAAGGATGAATATGGTGTCTATTACCGTAAATAGCTTCGTCTCCTTCAGAGGGATTCATATTCTAATAATTGTATCTTTATTTCAGACATGGTCCCTTCTACACAAAGTAGGAATAAGGATAATGAAGGATATGAAAATTTAGATAACAATTGGGGGTTAAAACGTGAGATTGTTTACGCAATTCATTGGTTCCTAGCCATGTGATATAGACAATATTCCACGATACAGTGCATACGCGTCAAAGCGATACGCAGACACACTGCTCAGACCATTCGAAGGCGCATAGCATAGTAACAATGGACTGGATCGATTTAATAAGCTGGAGTAGTTCATGGATAAAATCTACCATGATTTTAGTAATATGTTACTATAGCTTATTTTGAATCAAGGTGCTAAAGAATGAGAATTAAGGTATTGCTTTAGCCTCTGCTATGTATCTATTGCGTCATAAAATATGGGCTACAGTACTATTTTAGCGTAATAAAGCATCGGCTGCGCCTCATTATACTTAAAATAAATGTTGCTCACACATATGATATACATGATAGATACACGGCAGAGGGCTACAACAATACCTTTATTCTTTAATTATAAAACATTATTGGCAGTTTTAAAACATAACCACTGGTTGCTTTGTGGTTATGTTTGGTTGGGTTTCTGTTGTTCTGAATGATGAAACACAACCTCCATGAACTGTTGTTATCTTAACCCCCTGGGTACACTGGCCCATCTATTGCATCTAAGCACTATTTTGATTGGTTACTTAGCTTTACTTGGAAGATGGGCAAATCATAGATATTTAAGAATGTTGGTGAGATTAACAAAGAGATAAAGAACTATTTTGATGGTGTACTCATAAGGGTTATCTCATATTGGTGTCCTTTAAATGAGCCAATCAGACGGACTGTATTGTCCCCTGTGGGTAAAGCAATGATGGTGATTTCTGGGATTACCTCATCCTAGCAGAACTGCTCAAACCAGATGTCTGTCATAGTGTAGCAAGCATGCAAGAGCGTAGCTGACAAATATCTAATGTGAAGCACCCATGTCTGGACAGCGACCTCTGCTAACTTCCCTTAAATCAGAGAGAGTTTCTTAAGCAAAGTCCAACCCCTTAAAACAGTCTCCAAGGGGTTGTTTAAGAGAGTTGCCTTGTGGAAAGAAAGAATTGCTATCAACCAAGTAACATCTGTTGGTATTGATCCTGGTGAGTATCTTCCACTTGGAGCTGACTCTTCATGGGCTGAATGGCAATGTCTCAACAGACTAAGTACCAGAATTGGCCAATCTAAGGTTTCCTTGTAGAAATGAGGCTACTTGAAAGCAGATCAGGACACTACCTGTGGTTTGTGGAAGAGCACCACAGACAATGGGACATTTCTTGGTCTGCCCATTGTTTGAGCAACAATGCAACCATATAAGACCTTGCAGAATTCAGTGAAGCAGCCAGACATTGTACCCATCTCTGGCTATGTGAGAACCATGTGTTTGAACATTAGAAGATCAGTCACACCTAGTCCTGCAAGTTACAGATTTACCCATTACCCAAGCATTTTCATATTGCAGTCTTTTTTAAGCAGAAGGGGGGTTTTGCGATAGCGCACATGTCCGTAAGTATGCATGTTCCAGTTTTGGTTAGTTTTCGTTGGTTATTTTTGTTTTTAGGCCTTTGGAAAACAAAAAGTCCTGATTGACACCAGACTGGGGTTTAAGTGTAAATAGGATTCCTTCATATGTGGATGATGTCAAGGTCATGGACCAAGGTCAAAGGTCATCTGAGCTCATGTTCCATCATACGCCATCTTGCCAGGGGGATTACACAAGTTTACATGCTGTATTATTTGGATGTGGTTATATGCTGCTACACTCTTACAAATTTCAAACTCCAACAGTGCCAAAAACAACTAGCTCAAACAGAAAGCAGAAAACGAGTAGCAGGAATTGGTCAATTAATCTGAGAAAGTGCTCAATTTTTCATGAAAACTGACTTTGCATTTATGTTTAACATCAGAAATGTTGGATTTCTAGAAAGGAAGAAATATAACTAAATGAAAACAATCCTGATAACCCTTTTTTGCAGAACTGTACAACCATTTGGAAATAGTACCCTCGGAGGTACACATTTTGCCATGCGAGGTGTGGTGTTAGTCAACCCATATTATTGTGCAGGCAAACATGGTACTGATGCATTTGACTGTAATTTGCTTCAACTTTCCACTATTTCTGCTTTGGCCTGATAAATGTACAGAATGCCATGATAACACACAGATGAGTAAAAAACATTAATGGTGAAGTAAAGAAAAGGCTTTTGGGATGTTAGTAGTAACTATAAAATAACCATGTCTCTGTCAAGGTCATATCAACAGGTGCTGTTAATAGAGTCATGTAAAGGAATACTAGATTGCACATGAATGAGCGATTTTATAAAACCTAATGCAACCTACAATGCACACTGGCATTGTATGTTACAAATCTCGCCGGAATTTTTTGAAGGAAATCGTTAAATTATGTTAAACGAATAGTAGAACTTTTGCCTTAAAAGTGCCCTCAATTTTCTTAAATTGAGTGTTGGGGCATTTGTTCTGTGCACCTATATCCCATTACAGTAAGTGAGTGGTAAGTACAAAAACAATTGTCTTGTAATGGATTGGTTTTATCATAAAAATTATACTTCTGTCTTTATCTTACCATGGTAAAGTATACTGATAGGTTCTAGTTGAAATATTGTAAGAGATATTGAAGGTTTAGGCAAAAAAGCACAATCTGTATAGCTGAGTGTAGATTGGCCCAGGTATAAAACTTAAAAAGACACACTGACACATGGAGCATTGCAGAGGGCTCATGCAGTAACCCTCAATATGCATCATGTGTTGAAGACTTGCTTTCATGTAAGACAATTTAAAATGTGGGTCAATTGTATGTAATTTATAATCACTGATTATTACTTTAATAGTTTAAAGGGGAGTGGAGTAAGGTAAACTGTGAGAATTAAAGTACCTCATGTTTTGCTGGCAAAGAGGATGTTATTGTTTTACAAAAAGAATTTTTTATCTTGACTTGTGGCTGTTCTGTGTAAGGACAACCTCACAAGATATTACCCCAGACAATGCCAGGTAGATTTAGGCCAAATGGTCAACAATCGACCAAATAGCAGCAAGTACCTTACTAAACTTGTTTTTATTTGTACATGGCTCTCTTTGTTTTATCAGGTAGGCTGTATACACAGCTGTTTGAAAGTCTCATTATTATGAAAAAACCAGAAGAAAACAAATTACAAATGGCGACACAGTTTGACAACTGATTTGGAGTCTATATTCCATAATTACATTTGAGCAAATTTACAAGATTTCTTTGGGGCCAAATAGGATTTCGTCTAAAATCTAGTTGTACTTGGTATTCTATGGGAAATTGGCATGCAGAGGGGTGTATATCATAGAAATCATGACCTTCGTCGGCAAATGGCACACAGCTCTCCCGCAACAGAAGTTTTTCTCATTTTGGCTGAGGGAATAGCTCTTGCATGTCTCGATATATCAGTTGTCAAATTGTCTCGCCAATGCTTAAAATTGTTGTTTAAATATCAAAGAGAGAGACAATTGCACAGAGTATGGTGATTCATGAAGGGTAATTGTGATTACGTATTTATTGTTCCCCGAAGAACCGAGTTCGGAAAGGGGACTATTAAATAAAATGAGCAGTGTCCGGTCCGTCCGTCCGTCAGTTCGTCCGTCCGTCCGTCCGTGATAAAAATGTTAACCCATGTTGTATACGATATATCTGGAGTCCGTAAGGGCAACAAACAATGATGTTAACTTGGTGGAAAGAAGCGGGTGTGATGAGTTCTCAACCTGATTAGTTTTGGGTGGGAAATATGCTAATGAGTATCTAAATGATAAATTTATGAAAATCTTCCTGCCAAGGCCTGTGTACAAGTTTTCTGGAGTTCCGTATTATGGCATATGATGATTTGTAACTTGGGACTCTTGGTGAAAGGAAGCGGCGAAGAGTTCTCAAACACCTGATTATATTTTGGACGTATTTTTGGGCAAATTGAGTATGCAAATGGCAATTAATATGCAAATATCAGCGTAATTGCCATATTTTTGAAACGGTACAGCGGATACTCAAAAATTCCAGCCACGTATGATAGCTATCATGGGGGAACATTTTTTTTGCAATTTGAAATTATGTGATGGTATGCGGCTTAGGTATGCCAAATGAGCTCATCTAAATATGCTATTTGCTGATCTCTGAAAATGAGGTTGATAGGCAAAAATTCCTTTGCAAAGGGTACTACGATTAACCATGGGGAGGGGGTGGGGTGTTTGTGGGGGAGTTGTGGGTGTGGGGAGTTGTGGGTTGTTGGGGAGGGGGGTAGGTGTTGCGGGGTTTTGGGGAGGGGGGGGTGTTGTTGCGGGGGTGTGTTGGGTTGTTGCGGGCAGGTGTTGGGGAGGGAGGGGTAGGGTGGTGCATGATGTTGGGGAAGGGGTGTTGAGAGGGGGTGTTAGGGGGTGTGGGGGACGATCGGGGTTGTTGGGGTTAAGGGGTGTTGGGAAGGGGGTGCCCCCGGAGGGGGTGAGGGGTTAGGGGGGGTGGGGAGGGGAGAAGAGGAGGGAGTGGCGTGTTTGGGGTGTTGGGGAAGGGGAGGCGTGTGACGGGGTATTGGGGTGAGTGTTTTGCAGGGAGTTGGAGTAGGTTGAGGGGTGTTAAGGAGGGGGGGTGGGGTTAGTTTTTTTGGGGTGGGGTGTTGAGAGTGTTGGGAAGGGGTGGGTTTGGGGATGGGGTTGTTGGGGAGGGGGGTGTTGGAAGTTGTGGGCTGTTGGGGGAGGGGGATGGGTGTTGTGGGGTGTTGGGGCGGTGTTGGGGAGGGGGTGGGGGTTGAGGGGTTGTTGGGGAGGGGGTGGGGTGTTTTTTGGGTGTATTTTTGCTTTTATTGCATGTTGGTGATCTTAACATTCGGCGGGGACATATTTACGCATTGCGTAATACGAGTCGCCTTGTTTAGATTATAGATGTGATTGTTTGGTTTTGTTTAAATACCAAGATGATAATGTATCATTCATTAACCTTGTGGGTCATGATGAGTAACGCAAATATGTGAATGCAGTAAGTTTTTAAATTCCACAAAACGATGTTTGTAGGTAATTTATTAGATTATTAGATGTATTGGTGTGTTTTGAAATATCAATATAATATATCATTAATATTTAACCTTGTGGAATCATTGAATGGATAATGCAAAATATGTGAAGGGATAAGTATTAAATTCCAAAACGATGATTTAAAGGTATAAATTTATAGCACTTAAATGGCAGGTCTAATCCTGGTACCACACCCATCTCACACACTAGTCAAATAGTAACAAGCACAGTGTGAATACCAGTGGTAATTGGTGTCCTGTCTGTAGAAAGTTTCAAGTGTTAACCAGAAGCAATTGTCTAGACACCGGCAAATAATAGCTTTGGTTCAGCATGGAGAATAGTATAGTAAACAAATGAAATCGATTTTGGATCATAATTATTCAAATATAAAGTGAAATTTTTCTGAAACTGGTAGCAGTTCAAAGCTAAATTGTTTGCTTATTCCAATAATCAAACTCATTTGGACTTCCTGTGACAAGTTGTTTCAGTTCTTTTGGTGAGTTCAGTTTGAGGGTGTGGGAGTTTCGGCCTCCTCCGGAGTAACTTACATACACTGTTCAAGAAGAACTCATCATTTTAATCTTTATTCCTATTCCTGTTGCCATTTGGGAGGCTATCTGACTTATCTCTGTTCTGGATTTCTGAGTTCATAACAATCCTTCTGCTCTAGCAATACAATAGTTTTACCTATGCCCCTGCTCATGGCTTTGCATCCTAGCCCATCAGAAATGTGGCAGGGTGGGTCAGTCGTAGATAATGTGGCGGCCCTTTGTAACAAAAAAAAAACCATTGATTCACATGACCGTAGTTGATAGAAATGCTTTGAAAATGTCGCTGTTTGGACTGATTGTGTGAATAATCTACATCCAAAAATGATGTAAAGCTCAATACAGATTTTCGATAAGCCAAATGATGATACACATCCTTTACCACCACGTAAATAGCTGTGTTAGCTCTGAAACACAATTTTTCCACACACTTTGTCAATTGTTTTCAATCTTTTGTAGAATGAACGATGCACCTACAAAGGGTTTTGAGCGGGATTTGGGATAAAACCACCATGAGGATATTCTACCCAGAGAGTGCCCCCAAGAAAGAGAAAGACTATGATGACAAAGACTGGGCTCGTCCTATGATTGCTTTAAAGTCCAAGATTCAGCTGGCTGGACACCTGGCAAAAGGCACAACTTGGTTATGTATATAGAAATCATGTTTATGTGGTCATTTTATTGGCTTCCCAGTTTTCAGAGTGGGGGCTGCAACAAGAACTATAGAAAGTCAACATTCTGTCACCCATTGCTAGTCAGGGATATGCTAGACTGCTGACTGGGGGATTCCTTGTTTGGGGGGGGCGTATCCTAGTATGCTATCAGTTGGGCTTATGATCTTTTAGGGTTCTATAGTCCATTTCGCTATGTGCATGCATTGATTTCGTGTGTGCTAATGCTGCAGGGGGGATCTGAGAACAGCGCACGCATGTTTCTATAGCAAGAACACGCTCAGTGAAGTCACCCTCGCCCTTGAGCTCGAACAGAGTATAAGTGACTACACTCTCTCATCACAATTTTTTTTTCTTCAGAAGTACATGAAGCTGCAGGATTACAGCCAATCGTGGATCAGTGCCTTACAACGCTATATAGCACGGTGCACTTCATATACTCCTATCGGAGAAAAAGAATTGCTAACAACAAGTGTAAATGTTGGGACAATGAGAACAAAACAGATGGAAGAATGGAACACATGTCAACTAACAAGCAAATTCTAACAAAGGCAGGCAGCAGCAAAAAGAATTACTCACAAACAAGAAAGATTCATTTTTTCATTAAACACAAAAACCAACATCATGCCTTACTTGGGGTCCTATAGTATAGAAGTCAATCAGAAAACTGGAAATATTCTTTGTTTCTTATTGAAGGTCAATCTGAAATTAAAGAGATTATCGTGTCCACACGGATGCTGAAACCTCGGAAGTTTCACAAAACTCTGTAGTGTCTATCAGGGTTTTTGGCCGTGTGGCGCATTCGGAGGTTTAATAAACTTTCCGAGATTTATCGAGGGTCTAGCGGGGTTTTATTTATCCCCCTAAAAACTAGGGGGTGAAACTCAACTCCAATAACCCTCCGGAGTGTTTTGGAGCGTCGTGCCGTGTGGACAGCTTCGGGGGAAAGTGAGCGGAGGTGACCTCGCAAGGTCATCTTTTTTGACAAATTCCTGTGTTTTTGAATATCGCGCTCAAGTTCAACGGCTTCCGGTATGTGACTTCCGGTCTTTCACTCCTTGCCGTCTAGAAGCGTAGGAGATGGTCGTGGGAATGATTTCAGAGTTTTCGGCCAGCGTGTGGGACGAATGTTTGAGTAAAGTAAAATAATTGGTTTAATTTTCACCTCTGGAGTTTCAAACCTTTGGAGTTTTGTGACCTTGTGGACATGGCTTATTATTATATAAGTACTACATACTTGACAAACTTTGCAATGGACTTTTTCTAGTGATATATTGTGAAAATTGAAATTCAGAGGCATCGGCAGTTGTCTGTTTGTACCTCCTTAGTTCCCTTTCTCCTCAGTTTGAACCACGTGTAAATATTTGAATTATGTGGCTGCCGTAGTAAGGTTAACTGTTGTTTCATTAGCTACCCAATCAGTTGGGAAGTGCTGTGCTACCTAAACATAGATGTTTTTCAGTCGTTATCCCTCTGTCTTGAAGCAGAGGGGGAGTATTGCAAGGGTGCATGTCTGTGTGTGTTCCATGTCAGTTTGGTTAGGTTTTGGGTTATATTAGTGTGCTCCGTTTGGTTAGGTTTTTGTTTTTTTTCAGGGTCCTTCTTGAAAAGTTTAAGTCCAATTTAAACCAGACCGGGGTTAAGGTGCACTTAAGGGGTTCCTTCATATCGGATCATGTCAAGGGCCATGAACCAAGGTCAAAGGTCATCTGAGTCTGTTCCAGACTGCCATCTTGCCATGCAGGGGGATGACGCAAGTTTACTTTGCAGTATTTTTTGAAGAGTATCCCTCGAAATTTTTATGAAGATCTTTTGTTGTACTTACAGACTAGCACAAAGAGTTTTTGAAGAAGCCAGCTATTAGGGTAGCCCAATAAGCGTCTGATTTTCGTCGCCCTCTAAATGCTGTCCATTTGTCAAGAAGCTGCCTTTGATATCATTGTTAAATCTAATGATGGCAAGATGTAACGCATGTAAGTATTCCCAACCACTATGAGCTGGTAAAATGTCATTCCCTTGGCACAGTCAGTAGCTTTCATTCACCAGTAGTTAAGAAAATACATCCCCTGTTTTTTTGGGTATGATTAATGATACCAGAACCCGATCCACACAAGTCAGTCATGTCAATGTGATGTACAATTACATACCCCCTGAACTGTGTCCTTGGTGGATGAGCGTATTCTAACTCATAGTGACTACATGTGGTATTCTTATGTCTCAAATTAGCCTTGTTCATGTCCTGTAAGGCATCTATAGCTAACACACATCAATATAATCTTCCACGTTTTAATGTCTGCCTTATATCGCTTGTCTCTATTGCTTCCTTTCAATTTGCATTCTCATTGAGTTGCTTATGGAGTAGCATTCAACTGCCATTTAATGAGCAGATCTATCACAAACACAGTTATTTTTGTGCATAACATGCTCTTATGGGTGATTGTCTGAACCAATTAAAAATTAATGGATCAACTTGCTATTGCCGAGAGTATGGCTAAAAATTATTATCTAATCCTTGACTTTTATTAGTTTTTCTGAAATTAATATCGGTTCCATGTGTACTCACTGTTTAGTACATACTTTGGGTGCTTAAAAGTGCCCAGAAAGATTTAAACCTGCCTTTTTTTTTTTTTTGCTGTTGCTATTTGCAATTCAACTTAGTATTCAGGGAGCATGGTTAACAAACTGCTAGGTTTATTTTAGCACCAGGTATGATATGTATTTTATGGAGTAGTTTTACTGCTCTAAAGTTGCAAAGGTGAAGACTTGGGTAAACAGCTATCATTAAATGTGATAAAAAGACACCATCCAAACAATTAGCATATAATAGCTACTATCGGTCACTTCATTGGTTTCAATCTTCTTAAAGCTTGGTATATACTTTTATACCATCTGTTAAAAAGAAGTACATCAACCTTAGATTAATATAGTAAACGTATCAATTCAGAAATGACACATGCATTGGAAAGTTCGTCTTATGTTTAATGTTTGCATTGATAAATTATACTCATTTATGATTCAATACATTTACATGGTGTATCCTAGATGGTGTTATTTCAATGGAGCAGTAGCTGTACTATGATTCCACTTTATCCAAAATGAGTATTTTCTTTAATATGGACCTTCATTTATATTTTGACCAACGTGTTGGCGTAGTTGTTAAGTGTCCCGCCTCACAGTCGGGAGGGTTGCGGGTTTCGAACCCCGGCCGGGTCATACCAAAAGACCTTAAAAATGGTACCTTCTGCCTCTGTTTTAGTACTTGGCATTTAAAAGAATGGGTAGGAAGTAAAACACTGTGTAGCCTACCAGAATCTCATTCCCTACTGTACTTTCACGGCTTTTGCAACACTTGGGGCCTATGGTTATGGAAATGGAGATAGGCACTGTCCTATGGGGCACCATTCCTTGCAGGATGGACTTTACTTACTTACTCAATGATATTTGGTTTTTAGCTCTCTTTGAAAACTAAGTGGGCACATCATTGCTTTAATATCCATTTAAACATGGGCCATGGCCCTGTACCATCATGTAACGGAATACTTCAAAGCACTAATTCTTCATTTACATTTAGCAGGTTCAATGCGCTAGTACAGTTCACATATATGCACGTGCTGTACCTTGTTTTATGATGGAATGATAAAGAAATCTCAAGTTCATTGCTGACTTGTTTTCATAAGAATCAATTGCAAGTCGCACCTACAGGGATTCAGTTTTGATGAATCTTTTATTGGGCACAAATTTTGCTTCACTGTGGTTTTGATATTTTTCTTGCGTGTAATGTTTTTTTAAGTGTACATTAATTCTTGCACGCCATTACTTTTACCAGTCTAGAAATGTATGGGAACTTAAGCACATCTTTTTAATATAGCTTCATTTTTCCACAAAGTTATAGTAGGAATGTGCCCCTTTTAAATCTGCATACATTTGATTTGGATATTTCCCCGTACATCTGGAAAACTGATGCCAGCCAACTTTGCATTACAAATTGATAGTGTCATGAGATTTAGGTATCAACTTGAAAGGCCTACGATAGTAATTAATAACTCCTAGAAACTTAATTAAAATTTAATTTGGCAAGGGAGGTAATTCAGTGTAAGTCCCTGCTGGTGATCATGGTTTCTTACATTCTAGCTTTCACGTACCACAGTTATTAAGATGCTTTGATACTCTGTTATGAAAATCTGAACTTCCGGGTCTTAATCGAGCACAACTGTGTAAACATAAGAAAAATTGAGCTATATGAAGTTTTGCAGAGCTGTTTGAAAGTTGAATTCATTATGCTAAAACAAAACTATCTACGGCGACCTTTTGACAACTATTTGGATTTTTATTCCACTGACTACATCTTTTGTAAATTTTATGAAATGTCATTGCAGCAATAATGATTCTTCTTAAGAACTAGTTTTACCGTATCTTTCTATGGAGAATAACATATAGAGGGTGCCTATACATCCAAATCATGACCTTTATTTTATAGGCTTATATGGCAGATTCCCACAATGCATTTTTCTGATTTTTGCAGATATAATAGTCTTGCAGTCGCTGCTTATATCAGTGTCAAACTGTCACCACTGCTTAAAGTGGTTCTAAAAATAGAGATTTTTGATGGGGTCCCACGCGTGATAAGAGAGTTGCTTCCAGTTGACTACCTCTAAACGTATGGTCATGTGTTATTAGAATAAGTGATCCAGTGCAGTGGCATCCAAGGGATATTTATTAAAGTTAAATATTATGCTAATAGAGTTAGCATTTCTCTTGCCAATCTCTCTTAATTTCGGGCACTGACGCACACTTTCACACTGTACAATGTTTATATCCATCGTCTCTCGTAATATGCAATGTAATTTAAAGGGACATAAGGACATTCTAAAAAATGCCCCCGCCTTTTTTCAAAACAGGGTTTTTGCGTTTGCTTTTTAGAATGCTTAACAGTGTTTTAAATCGCCATGTGTCCTTTTAACATGACTGAAATGTGGAAAGTTAACATTAAAGACCACCTGCACATAGTATTACATATAATACATATAATATTAATATATAATATTACATACAATATTATATGTATTAAATTAAAAATACTCCACCAGGTGTCGTAATTTGGTAATTTCAGTATACTAAGTGTATCTTTGAAATTTTTTTGTGTGTAGACTTCTCTTTATTAGAAGTATTTCATCACTGTTTAGCTGTTCCCACCATCATCAAACATTCATTTTGTTACACACCCTTTCCAGTTCACCATTGATAACATTGCATATGATCACATTGCCAAAGTATCCTCAAGGGCTTATCTCAATGCCTTTGATGTAAAATGAATAAGCTTACACAGCACTTCTAAATCCCACAGTCATGATTCAATTTTACCTTGGATGTGAGTGTCAGTGTCATTGTTATGCTCTACTGTAATTAGATTTGTCACTGAATATTCCTCATACTAGTAGTAGGGTACCCTTCACTAGGGAATTTATTATGAAAAACACTAAGGTAGAAATTTTACTTGTGGTGTAACTCATTAACCATTTCAACTTTTGTAGATTTGGTATGGGTTATAACACATAAGTCAGCTTTTTGAGATGGCTCCCAAATGACCTGGAAAGCCATCTCAAAGTCCACTGACTTCAGACTAGCTTGTTTGGACCAATGCATAAATAAAATCTAGACTGCCAACAGCACCATTTTGTTGTTCAAATTGCTGGAGGAAGTGATGGGTTTTCCATCATTTCTGAAATTAATCATTTAGTATATTTCCACATATATGATTCTCGCTCATGCAAAAATAGCGCTCACTGTGCAAATATGAGGTAGCGCCCACAATATGTGGCAATGAGCCTAATCAGATGTGCTACAGTTAAACATAGAAAAAGGCTAGAGGTCGGACGGCCATCTTTAATCAGTGAGCTCACTGGTGGACGCTTAGATGTTTACCGCCCAAGCCCATTACACCTAAAACTTACAGCACAAAAATGCCATGTGACCCTCGCTTAAAATGATCCTTTTACCTCCAAGAACATTATCAGGCATGTGGTTTATGCAGAAAGTTTATCGTCACAAAGATCGGGCACGGTGTTTTTACAGATTTTCAAAATGGCTTCCAAAATAGCATGGCTATAGCATGTTCATAGTTGCTATGACGAGTGTGACATATTTAACACAGTAGAGCACAGTTGTAATATTTTAATTAGTATGGAACTTTGACCTTGGTAAGTGCGAAAACAGCATCCGCCTGCACATTCGTTTGTATTATTGGTAATCAGCAAAAATAGGCGTGTTCGTGCCCATTCTAAAGAATTAACCGGGAACAGTCCAGAGGCCTTGCTGTTAAATTAAACAACCAAAATCTGAGGTCTACCACTTTTCTTACAGTATCTCTGATTGACTTATTATATGATACCACATGATATAATCTCTTAGTAACCAATCAAAATACATTGTCTATAAATCTGTACAAACCTTAAGGCTTTTCTTACCATGTCTGTGATTTGCTAAGTATATCATATAACTCTATGTACAACCATTGAAATCGGCTGGTAGGGGGTAAAGCCATATAATGAACAGAAAGTTAAATTGTTGTGTGAATGCAAGAAAGTCATAAGTGCAATAGCTGCCATTTGTCAGAAATTACCATCAAACATACTATTATGCCAAGTCTTTGGTCAGTGGCTCTTGAATGGTTCTTCAGGTGGTTCTTCAGGTGATACAGTCTCCTGAAGAACCATTTCAAGAGCCACTGACTTAAAGAAAGATAAAGTCATCCCAATATATGGCAGCACATAGATGTATCACATGGCAGCTATTGCACTAATGACCTTCTTGCATTTACATGACGAAATGTTCTTCAAATTATATCTGTTTAAAATGAGATTCATTGTTTTTAGTCCCAATTGTGTGTAGATGAGAGAGCCATTATTTTTTGCATGGAACAACTCAGCCAAAAATAATGATATTTCTTAAGTAATGTGAGGATATAGACATAACAGTGGGATCTAAAAATATGTTTTTATACTTATATTTATACTTGATTTATTTACAGGGGATTTTTTTTTTTAAATTTTTACCATTTTAATGAAAGTGTTTTTGTTGACCATTTCCTTTCCACAGAATACACCAACAACAGGATTCACAGCGATTATGATGGCATTACGAATTTGTGATGAGGTTTCAGTGGCCGGTTTTGGCTACAATTTAAAAAATCCAAATGCCCCTTTGCATTATTACGAAAAGAGGAAAATGTCACATATGAAAAATATGATGACACATGACATTGCACGAGAGAAAGCAAAATTGCGTGAATTAGTTGAACAGGGCATTATCATTGACCTCACACATGGAATAAAAGGCTGAGTTTTAATTGAGGTTAGAATATCGTGGTTTTGTTTGAATTGGGCATGATGAGTGGTATAAGTAGTTGGTTAGGGTTCGTTAGAAGAGGCATGTGTTTGAGGTAGGATTATTGGCTAAAGTATCTGGACAGATTTTGTTGAACATTTAATGGGCTGTGGGCAGTGGTGAAGGAAACAATCTTGCCATTTTTTTTCCGAAAAGGCATTTTAAGATATTTCAATTTTAGGGATTCAATTTCCTATAGACATTTGTACAGGAACTGATTTTGGCACTGTTCAAGATGGACAAATTGCTGAAAAATCTGTATTTTGCTATTTTTCCCCTGAAGTTGTAGATTATCTATAAGATTGGTTTTCATTTTATGGTTTTGATTGTATTGCATTTGAAGAATAATTATTGTGGTTTAGGTAATGTTAGTACTTGTCAATAATTTAAGATTTTTCTATGAATACTAGAATACCAATCTTAATCATTATTTTTAGAAAGAACTACATTTTCACTCTTAACAGATAAGGTGTAATATGAAAAATTATCCCATTTAGAAAATGTTTTCAATAGATTTTTAAGTTAAAGTGTTTCTATTTTAAGTTAGGGGTATTTTTATTTTTGGCAAAAATTAAAAAAATACAAATAATTTATCTCAAAATCTAAAACACTCTTAGAACGAGCTCAAAACGGTACTTTTTTTGGATGCTTGTACCATATGAGCTATCCTTTGACTAAAATAATTATTACTTACAAATAAGGAAAGTAAAGAAAAGCATGGAAATAAAATGGAGAACTTGGGAAAGCTATCCAGTGAAGTTTACTCCAGTTATATGAACCAAATGTCCAAATGACATGTCATAAATTTTGATTTTATATGTATTTATGAGACGAGCTTAAAAGCCGATAATCCTAACTAAGGTGAGCTGTGTGACAACAACAGCAGTCTGGATATGCCAACTCTTCTGAAATACTGAGCTTCACTTTACAAAGAAGGCCAGATGGTTGTAGTTGTTGGTTAGACTTGGTCATGCTTGTTCCCAGGTGACTGGGCATAGTAAATGGTACCATGTATCTCCTCAGTTTTTGGAATGTGTGGGCCTCTTTGGTGGCCCCTTAAAAACCATGTGATTTTACTTGCCATCTGACCACGCATGATTTCACTCTTACTTGTTTTTTTTTTTCATTCGTCTTTCTTGAAGGTGGTTGGAGTTGTGTCTGTTATTGTGTCTATAAGCGTGTCAATTACTCAATGTAAGTAAAATTTGTGTTATATATATACAAAATATTGAATGGCCTAAGAGTGTGATGGTAAATTATATCATGAGTCCAATTGGACTCTTCCCTTTCAATGAGGTGAATCCAAGCGAAACGGAAGATTTAAAAATTTACCTCATGTGTATTTATTACTGGAACTTTTAGGCAGTACATATTTGTTTTGTTTGGTATAGGTAAACAACAAAATCAAACCTATATATAAATCAAGCATTCCAGGAATGACATGATTTTTTTTTCACCATATGTGAGTACCTAGTTTCAATGTCACAGATACCATCTGTAAGGGACCAAATCGTAACTCTATCTTTGGTGATTATTTTTCAAAAGGAATAACACTGAATCACTTCTGGTAGTGTGCACCGCCTTTGAATATTTTGAGTTCAGATGGTTTAATGGAAATTTTGGCAATTTAGTAATTTTTTTACAGAGAATGATTTAAAATCCATTTAAAAGATTCCATCATATAAGTATTATTTACCCAGATAGTTGCAAGTTGTGATTGCTTTCAAAGATATTTCCCTTGCTTAACTGAAACTTTGCCTAGGGTTTTTTGTTGTGTTTGACTTATACAATGACAGTTTCTTTCTGATGATTAAAAAATTGTATAGTACTTCTTTATGTTGTCAAAATGGCATTGCTTTCTGTCCTCTTCATGTTTTGGGAGGAGGCAGTCCGAACATTTAGCTGGAATTATGCCTCAGCTAGTGGGCTAGTCTAGAGCCTAGGCTTTGCCTACTCTCATATTTTGAATTTTTTAGGGCTTAGGATAGCTTTCTATGGCTTGTACATAAGATGGGGTTTTCAATTCTTCACTAAAGAAGTTATAGAGTGAGGCTTGCCTATTTCCATTTTGATTCTAAAACTGTTTTTTATCAAATAAAGAATTGAAGGTATTTTACACTTGAATTGTAGTGTGACGTAATCCTTCAGGGAGATTTATCTGGATAAACAATTACAATGTTACAGAAATTGGCGTGCAAAACCTTGAAGAAAGGAACCTTGTGGGAGAAACTCTTTTGTTAAAAGTGGACCTATCATCCCAAAGATGTTTTTTTTTTTGCTTTTTGACATCTTCATTACTAAAAGGATTGGATTTTTGGACAAAGTTTCTCCAAGATTTTGGACCTTTTATTGAAAAAAATCAGCAAAAATTGAGTATATTTTTGAGCATGATGTTTGAGTAAGATTGGGAAGCCTCTTCCTGTTGCAATCTTTATTGTCGTATACCCCTAGCCATTACAAGAGAACTATATCATGCATCAACCCAGGTTAAGTAAGCATTGCAATAACAATGCACCTATACTCTGTTCGCAGCTCAGAAGTATGAAGTAGCGACACAGGGTGGTTTCCATTGAACCAACTTTCAGCGCGGACATAAAAAAGCACAAGCTCACTGCAACTGCAAGGATGTAACTGGGTATACGCGTGGCGTTACTACTTCATACTTCACACAAGAAACTTATACATTTGTAAGGCACACCTTTATTGTAGTCATGTGTGTCTGCATGCTCCATCCTTTTACCAGGATATTTAAGAGGTGACATCAAGGCAGCACCATTGGAAGATTGTGTTTTGTTATCTAGTAGTTGTGGTTTGGGGAATAATGCACTCTGTTTTGTGAATCTAACTATGCCAGCTTTTCACTTATTTCCTTACAGAATGTACCAACAACAGGAACGATAGCCATCTTGTTAGGCATCAGGTTATGCGACGAGCTTGCCGTGGCAGGTTTCAGTTACGACATGAATGAACCTAATGCTCCAATGCACTACTATGACAGCAGAAAGATGTCCGAAATGAAGATGTCCTGGACACATGACATTGGCCTTGAAAAACAGATGCTGCTTACACTGGTACAACAAGGCATCATCACAGATCTAACTGGGGGCATTAGATGAGTAGGGCTGGGTTTTCTTACTCTGTTTGATTTTCCTTTATTGTTTATTGAATATTGAAATATGTTAAGAGTCTGGAGTAGTATTCTGTGAATACTGCATCAGACATAAAGGTAACAAGCCAGTGTTGATGAGCTGTAGGCATTAAAAAATATGTTTGTTTGGCGTAACGGAGAAAAAATATCAGGGTCGGTCGGTCGGTCGGTCAGATTTGTTTGGTTTTTTTTTAGATCTTCTCAATGTTTTACTCTAAAATGAATACAAGATGCTACTATTTAAAGCTTTTTCAATGACATAGCATAGATCTTTTATTTTACTTGTTTTGTTATTTTTTCATCTTTGTGTTGGTAAATTTTTTTTTTTAATTGTGGATGAAAATAGTGGGTCGGTCGGCAGAATATTTTTTTATTTTAGCCTAATTGCATAAAAACTTTTGAGTTGGCAAGTTTTTTTTTACGGTCGGTTGGGTTACGCCAAACAAACAATTTTTTTAAGCCTGATGAATTTCATGTTAAACAAAGCTGATGGAATATCTTAGATTTCATTTATATCAAAGTTGATAGAAGAAAAGATAAGTGAACATTTTCATCTTGTCAAAACCAAATTATTTTACTGTCCTGATAGTTCTGACCATCTTGGGCAATGGGTCATCTTTGGAGTGATGGTAGTTGATCCAACTTCTTTCCTCTTGACTGATGGAACAGGTTTGAAATACTAGCCATGCGAAGCTTATTCTTTTACAGAATACATTATTTGTTCACCAGTAAGAACAGAGGTTTAACCAGTAAGTTTACAAAATTCATAATTTACTAAGGATTAAAAATGGGATAAAGTGCAACTTGTAAGCCAATAGTAGTTCGTCCATGACCAATGTCACAAGAGTGATAATGTCACTAAAAAAGTTTAAAAATTGAGATAATATATCAAAATGTTAGGAAGATTTTCAATTCAGAAAGATCTCATTGATTTATTAAAAATAAATAAGTGGGATAAAGTGCATTCTTTAGACCAATAATAGTCCATCCATGATGTCTTAATAAGTTACTAATGGTACTGTAAGAATGTTTTAAAAATGAGAAAATATTTTATGTGTCAAATTATAAGTGACACTTTCATTTCGTGAAGGTCACAAGTTTGCAACCAAAAGGAGAGGAGATTATAATTTTATTACTTTAAAAGTCAACATATATTATAGCTGAATATGTTATTGATGACACGGTTTTCTTATTTTTTTCCCCAATTGTTGAAAATTGCATTCTATGCCCAACATTCCAAAGTAAATAAAAGGAAAAGCTTGACCATTACATAGGTGTTACTTCATCAGCATGGGGTGGGTAATAAAAATATATTTATATACAATAACTTCATTTAGACTTCCAATAGAACAAAATCATGGATAGTTTGCCCAAACATATTCATTGTGGCAAATTAATCTGGTTTTGTTTGAAGAGAGGTAAATGTCTTTAGTCAATATTTGTAGTTAATAAAATAATGCATGGAGGAAAGAAAAAATGTGAGGTTATGGGAGCATAAGCCCATTAATGCTTTTTGCTGCCAAGAACGCAATTGGGGATAAATAGAGGCTGCAAACTCTTTATTCCTGTTCTACGCCAATAAAGTAGTAAAATAAAATGATAAAATCCACATTTTGATATGAAGTTGGTTAAATCTTAAGAGGTACTCAATGCATACTCCTATGTTAATGACTGTGACAAATTTGTAAAACTTTAAAGAGACACTGGCACATTTGAAAAATAGTGCGCCCTTTAGATTTTTCAAAATTGGTATTTTTGCACGGTTGTAAGCTTGAATATACAATAACACTCATCTGAAATTATTAAGCCCAAATCAACGCCCTTATGGGTAAACACAATGATTTTATAATAGAATGACTCTGGCGACGTTAATTCAGCAGATGACGGAAATGGCATTTAACACAAGAAAACACACCAGAGTTGATTCTCATGGCATGCACCCTGTTTGTCTGATCTGTGACCTTTGTGGTTTTAATATCAATGAGTAGGAGTCTATGATATTCATGTAATAGACAAATTTGTTGATTAAAGCTATGCAAACTTAAAAGATAGCCTACAAATTACCTGGAAGTCTTTAGCCTTATATTAAATTCCCCTATTTTGGGGTATGTTATTTTTATGTGTTAAATATATCTCTATTCTTCCAATGGCCTAGACTATCATTTGCGAGCAAATTGAAGAAATTTCATATTTTGTGAAAATGTGCCAGTGCCGCTTTAAATTGGGTCACATTACACACCAAACTTGATCTTGACTCATAGTAACATGTTCAGCCCCGTGCCATGTTTTGCAATAATAAGTTGTTTGCTGACAACATATGAAATGTTGTTAAACATGCCGGTTGAGTTAAGGATCAGCTGGTGACATCACAAATTCTATTTTCAGAAGACTTTGTAGGGTATCAAAAACATTGTAAGAATAGTGGTAATGTTGAAGAGGATTGGCCTTTGAACATTTAGAAGCTCTATTCTAATTAGTTACTCAAAGGCATGTCATGAAATTAACCAATCAGAGACACACTAACACTACAGAGGGCCTATAGTTAAAATAGTGTGATAACATGATCTAAGTGACTTATGTAATTTGGCCTCTTGTGCACTCAACATGCATGGCCAGAAAAAAAAAATCTTGGGAAGCAAACTCAATTTCCTAACATTTCTTATGTTCTTCATTATATGGAATGTAAAAATTTGCTCCAAATGTTAAAATTTCCCATTTTTCCCATCTGTGTATTTTACCATGCATGCACTACAAAACCTGGATTTGTAATGTTAACGTTTCATGAATCAATATGTAGTCAACGGTGTTAATGGCAGTGCCTCATTACACTGACTTATATCATCAATGGTGCTCATAAGGGGAGTTTCTAGACATATAGGTTGATTCAAAAAGAAGTTTACTTATTTTTGTCAGGGTTTAGTAAAAAAATCTAAAATGAAATCTCTGTAAAGTAATATAAAAGTTTTCTGAAGGTCTAATAAACATGCTAGTTTACAAGGAGTTCCTTAAAGTTTTTCACTAAACTTCAATCAAAATGAGTAAACTTCTTGTTTGAATCAGCCTGTAGATTAACGATGAAAATGTATTTTGTAGTAATGAAAACCACTAGTTAACAAGAATTTAATGACCAATTTTTGTGGTATATCTCCAGCGTTTGTAACTGTATGAACGTTCCAAATCTGTGTGTTGTACCTTTAGTATTGTGTTTAATCGTAGAACAAATTTTATGAATCAGCACTTTTGTGCTTGAGAAAGTATAAAAGATACTCTTTGTGTCTAATTTTAGAGTCGCCCTAATTTTAGTCAAATATACCATTGCTATACTGCAAAATATTTACAAAATTTGTGATGTTCTTGATTTAAAACATTAAATTTTATTATTTTATCAATTAAATTTGAATCAACACATTCAAATGTGACCAATGATTATTGTTTCACTTGATACTTTTACAGGCAGTAAATGAATCAAGCTTGTTTGGACGCAGCTGATACTTTTACCTTAAGGGGATATAATATAGAATTACCGTCCCCTAAATTTATAGTCAGGGACAGAATAAGCGATTAATTGCTAGTCTGACGTAATTTGACATGGCAGAAGCAAATGTCGGCGCATGAGACTAATCTTTTAACATTTTAAAGCTTATAAACAGAAAGTTACTTAACAGAATTCTTCGTGTCCGTGGGTCGCATCCGACTCAAATAGACATGTTTTGACATTTTAAATCATCTTTTGTTCAAACATGCCCCGCCTATACTTACCATTCAAACCAATCACAGTCCGCGCCGCGCGGATTGACAAACCTTGACGTAAGCGCCATTGGTCCCGCCTAATTCTGTACCCTACTATAATTATTGTGATTAAAAATTGATACTTTAATGTGCAAAATACAGGTGCATCTCTGTGATGAACTTGTGTGAATATTTTGTGAGACAATCAATAATTTGTGAATGGGCCAGTTGTGCTGTCCTACATGTGTAAGACTGATATGGAGTTGTACCATGTTGAATGACTACTAACAAATTAAGGGTTAGTGCCAGAAGGCCTTAACTCATATTATACCAAAAAGTAGTCAGCTTCACCACTCAACCCTCAAATTATTTGTAAAGCTTCTGATTATAATAGTGCAATTTTGGTGCAGTTGAAATATCTCTGATTATGTTTTGTAACTTTGGAATTGGAATTCAAGACAAAATGGTGTTTTTTATTTGCTTGCCTTGAATTCAAGCAAACCTTTTATGGAACTTCTTAGAAATTGTAGACATATCCTGTTGGATATTGAAAAAATTATGGGCTGGATTTAAAATAAATTTACAATTAAAAAATAAGGTCAGATTTATATCTTTCTTCAAAATAGAATTAAAATTCAGATTGTCTTCAAAGGTGATACAGATTTCATCTGGAATAGGTCATTTCACCATTTTTAAGCTAGTTCACCTCAGATTGATACCCATTATGTCTAATTTGCACCAAAGAAATTTTAGTTGCAAATATTGTTTTATATGCTTAGTAGGGTGCAATACCATTGATGTATTTCCCTAATTGTATCTTATGCTCTATATTGAAATAAGATTAGTACCATCCAATGTTGCAGTGATAGTGACTTTTTCATGCTTTTTCCTGATTTCATGTGCAAAAATAAATTGCGTTACTTACATGCATGTATGATCAATAATCACATAAATAGCTTTATGTTGCTTTGTCCTATTACTATCTCTTATCCCTGTGCATTGGTCCTCAGTTCCCATTTACGCCCAGGCTCCCTTGTATCCAAGGTGGATAGCATGCTTAGTACAGACCGCCTCGGTCATTTTTCATTATTGTGCGATGTGCCTTCCCCCCAACTAATTTAGGGGTATCACAATCACTGAAAATACAAAGTAGGGTTGTTGTCATTTTGTAAAGTATGTGAACATTTAGGGTGTGATCTTTGAATAACTGGAATCACGGTTTGATTCAGGGAAGGGTATCCCGTTCAATTATCTTTGGTCCAATAAATTCTCACAAGCAGTATTGCTGAGTGATGTATCCGTATACCCCCGTTACAGGCCAAAACCGATTTAAAACTTTGGTTTAACTAACACGATTTGACTTCTGTTCACAAAAGAAAAAGATTGTCTCTCCAATTTCTCCTGAATGTCACCGAAAGTTTCCAAGGGTGATTTTAAACATTTCTGATATCTATGAATCTCCAACACACTACTCTTGATGTCTAATGCTTATAATAGCCTCCCATAAAAATACTGTGTTAAGTAATAAAGGCCGATCAAAATATTTGTGTAGGGCGAACTTTTTTAACACTTGTACAAATCACTCCTTTAGGGTATCAAAATCAGGCCAAATATTGTTAAGGTTGTTTTTAAACCGCAAGTAAAAATACATTCATGGTATCACTTTTGTGAGGTCATTACAAGCATCAATCCACGTAGGAAGAATTTTTCTAGATACTGAGAGTATACACTATTCATAGATCTTCTTCTTCGTCTTAATCTCCCAAGTAATTGGTAATGGCTGTGGTGGTGTCAGGATTTATTCCACTGAGTGAGCTTATCCGGGGCCGCGTGTATCCATGATACTGACACTCTAACATGGCCCGCTATTTGAGGGCTGGGGCAGTGGGAACAGTCGGGGTTTCTTCACCTACGTCTATCGACACTGACTGCGATAGTACATGTTACAGTTGTGACTCTTTGTACACGGACCCGAAGGCTTAACTTCCCGCCAGAAGGACGGGATGCTTTCCAGATCCATTTTTCCCAATTCCAAGTAATCATGCGAGAGCGGTATCTGTATATCATATGCTGGTTATACGATCAAATCCAGAATTTATCGTACCCGATAAAATCCCAGCAAGTGCCCAGACCCCACCGGGATTCGAACCCGGGAATTTTTTTTGTTGGTAAATTTGCGCCACAGGCAATCACCCTAACCGCTAGGCCACGCCTCCTATTCATAGAGACGTGCCAGTATGCTCTGCCATGCATTATTGTAGCAAGCAAAAGTCATCCAGTGTGATTATATAATGGTCATCCAGCAAATGAAAAAAGCCTTTGTGACCTGGTTCCTATACTAAACATCAGGGGGGTAGACCATGTCCACCCTAACGCACCAGTTAAATTCAAATCGGCATCACATCCCAGTGTACCCTGGTGCTAGTTTTTTTCAAAGGCTTAACGTTTGAGGGTGCTCTTATGCATATGTACAAAGAATATTTTATATCTAAATGACCATTATTGGAATTACACTTGTTTGCAGCGGGGTTAATCCTACCCTTAACCTGACCTTATTCGATACTTTTTTCAAAATTATCAAGTTATTGTAAATTCTTGCAGGGGGCAAGTTTAGAGGTCATTTTTGTAATGTCACTGGGACCGAGGCTGCCCATAAGAAATGCAACGTAAGAATCCATAAATTACCGGTTGAATCCCAATGCCCCAATCGAGCAGGTTTGGTCCTGCCCCCTCCAGAACATTATCCTGTAAGCAATGCCATCTTGACAGGGTATTAGCATTTTATTGTATTTTTGGTGTCACAAGGAGTGAAAATGCTTGCCAGTCTAGTTGTCAGAATGCCACAAAATTATATATAAAATACAAAGCTAGGATACCATAGCTTAATAAAACTTGATCTTTGACTCAACGGTGGTAATGAAATACCTTACCATGTTTTAAAAGTTAAAATAAATTAAAGATTTAAAAAATTGGGAAAAGTATTACTTTACATGACCGCAATGTTCACTAGGTTCATATTGTCTTCAAAAGGGAGGATACAGATTTCATCTGGAATAGGTCATTTCACCAGTTGTAATGCTAGTTCAACTCAGAATGATACCCATTATGTCTAATTTGCACCAAAGAAATTTTAGTTGCATAATATTTTGTTTTATAATGCTTAGTAGGTGCAATAACATTGATTGTATTTCCATAATTGTATCTTATAGCTCTATATTGATAAGATTAGTACCATCCATATGTTGCAGTGATAGTGACTTTTTCATGCTTTTCCTGATTTTCATGTGCAAAAATAAATTGCATTACTTACCATGCATGTATGATCAATAATCAACATATAATAAGCTTTATGTTGAATTTGCCTATTACTATCTGCTGATCCTCTGTGCATTGGTCCTCAGTGCCCATTTACCCCAGGGCTCCACTTGTATTCCAAGGTGGATAGCATGCTTATGTACAGAACCGCCTAGGGGTCATTTTTCATGATTGTGCAATGTGCATCCCGAACATTATTTAGGGTATAAAAATCACTGAAAATACAAAATTAGGGTATGTTTTCATTTTGTAAAGTATGTGAACATTTAGGGTGTGATATTTCAATAACTTGGGAATCACGGTTTGATGTCAGGAAGGGTATCCGGTCAATTATCTTTTGCTCCAATAAATTCTCACACAGCAGTATTGCTGAGTGAGGTGTATCCGGATACCCCCCGTTAGCAGGGACAAAACCGGATTTAAAACTTTGGTTTAACTAACACGATTTGACTTCTTTTCACAAAAGAAAAAAGATTTTCTTTCCAATTTCTCCTGATTTCACATGAAAGTTTCCAAGGGTGATTTTAAACATTTCTGATTTCTAGGAATCTCCAACAACACTACTCTTGATGTCATAATTCTTATAATAGCCTTCATAAAAATACTTGTTTAAGGTAATAAAGTCATATCAAAATATTTGTTTAGGGCGACTTTTTTAAACACTTGTACAAATCACTCCTTTAGGGTATCAAAAGCAGGCCAAAATACTTGTTAAGGTTGTTTTAACCAAGTAAAGAATACATGCTTAGGGGCATTTTGTGAGTTCATACATAAATCAATCCCACGTAGGAATTTTTCTTAAGAATGATAGTATAACACTATTCATCGATCTTCTTCTTCTCTTAGCATATCCACAATCATTGGTAATGGCTTTTGGTGGTGTCAGGATTTTCACTGAGTGAAAAAGCTGATCCGGGGCCGCGTGTAATCATGATACGGACGCTCCTAACATGCCCGCTATTTGAGGCGGGGCGGATTGGGAACGTCGGGGGTTTTCACCCTACTCTATTCGACACTGACTGCGATTCATTTACATTTGTGACTCTTTGTACACGTGACCGAATGCTTAACGCCCTCCGAAAGGCGGGATGCTTTCATGATATATTTGCCCAATTCCAAGGTGAATCATGGAGGGAGCGGTATTCTGTAATTTAAGCAATAGCTTGTATACAGATCAAATCCAGAAATTAATAGTACCCCGAATAATTCCAGCAAAGTGCACGACCCACCGGTATTCGAACCCGGGAATTTTTTTTGTTGGTAAATTTGCGCCACATGCAAGCACCCTAACCGCTAGGCCACGCATCTCCTATTCATAGATGACGGTTGCAATTATGCTCTGCCATGCAATTATTGTAGCAATAAAAGTCATCCAGTGTGATTATGAATACTGTAATCCAGCAAAGGAAAAAAGCCTTTTGTGCCCTGGGTCCTATACTAACATCAGGGGGGTAGGACATTCCACCCTAACAGCAACAGTAAATTTCAAATCGGCATCACATCCAGTGTAACCGGGTGCTATTTTTTTTCAAAGCTAACGGTTGGGAGGGTCTCTTCTGCATATTGGACAAGAATATTTATATTCTAAATTACGCATATTGGAATTATACACTGTTTTAGCGGGGTTAATCACTAACCTTAACCTTAACCTAGTCGATAATTTTTCATTTCAAGTTATGGCAAGATTATTGAACGAGGTTTTAAAGGTCATTTTTTGTAATGTCACTGGGACCGAAGTCTGCCATATAGAAATGCACGTAAGAATTCCAAATTACCGTTTTGGAATCCCAAATGCCAAATCGAGCAGGTTGGGTCCTGCCCCCTCCATAACCTTATCCTGTAAGCAATGCACATATGAAAGGGTAGTAGCATTTTATTGTGATTTGTATTGTCACAAGTAGTGGAAAATGCTTGCCAGTATAGTTGTCAGAATGCACAAAATTATTATAAAATAACAAAGCAAGGTATTACCATACGGCTTAATAACAACTAAAACTTGATCTTTGAACTTCAAAAGGTGGTAATGAAATACCTTACCTGGTGTTAAAGTTAAAAATAAATTAAAGATTGTAAAAAAATGGAAAAGTATTACTTTACTAGAACAGGCAATGTCAGCTAGGTTCATATTTACTTTGTGGTGAAATAATAATAATGTTGAAGTGCGTGCAAAAACATTGGTGGTTATTATGAAAGACTGGCACCATTTTTGTGGTTAGATTAACATCAATTGGTACCACCAGAAATATGTTTGGTAGTGAAAAAATACCCATAAAAATGAACTGTAAAGGATCAACCAAATAGTGTTTTGGCCGAAATTATTTGTGGAAAGATATACAGATGACTATTTATGGAATGATCTGTAATAATTTAGTTTTCACTTTTAAAGTTCAAAGATAAAGTATTATCAATCAATGCTGGGCAGCAGTTTAATCTGGTTGCCTGGCAACAAGATCAAATTGCTGTCAAGTTTTGAAAACTTGCTTCAAAGGAAATTTGCTGCAAAACATAGCTCTATTTTCATAAATTCAATTATCAAAATAAGAGTATACGATTTTTTGGACTGCACTTTGTCCAAGAATTTCGATTTTGTAAACTTGCTTCCTATAAGATGCTATTGAAGGTGCTTTAAGCTTGTGGTAATATTTCCAACTTTGCATGTAACCAGAGTATTTAGAGTATATTAGTATTAACCCTTTCCACCCGGTAGATTCTGTATATGTTATAATATAGCCTCATAAAAAGTCATTGACTTTTTTGCAATGGCTTCCCAAATGACATTAGCAGACGATGGCGGCCACCTCATTCAATATGGCAACTCACCCAAATATAAAAGAAATTCCATGGAGTGCATGGTGTGGGTCCCTCATATTGTTCCCCGGACCAACATACGACCTTCGTTCTCGTACGTTCATCAAAAAATCAGAAATAACCCTTACAGTGGAGTTGAATTCTTCAGCTCGCAACGGTTTTGGAATAAGAAAATTATCCTTGACAACATCTAAAAAATCAGAATTTCTGTCAAGATTTAGTTTTACACATTAAACCAATGGCGACGTCCTGAATTGGGATTTCTTGGTCGCCCTCCCCCTGACATCAGGTCTTTTGGGAAGCCATAATAAAAATCACTGTTTGTAGTCACTGGTCAAATTACGCAGTAAAAGAGAAGTGTTTTCTTTGACTATAAACAGATTGTACTTTGCAAAGGTCATTTTCCATATAAATGAACAGACTAATGTCATTTTCTTTTAAATGACTGGACTCAATGATTACAAGCTGGTCACTGGATAATGGATTATACATTGTGTTTTGTATTCTTTATGTTTTTCTCAAGTTGTTATATTTGCATTTTTTCACATATTTTGGAGGAGGTCAGGGTGTTCTATAATCACCATAGGATTGTCGAATGTTAATCAGCAATAGAAAATGTGTTACCAATTAATTGCAATGTATGCCCATATTTTGACAGAATGTAAATAGTGGATTATTGGTTAAGATGCAACTGAGAACATGTAAGCTGATGAACTTAACGTGTTCATACTATGCCATCATTATTATCAATGATAAGTCCATTCAGTTGACATTTGGGAAAGTAATATCATCTGTGACTCTTTCATTTGTATATATTCAAAGTTTAAAGGCGTCGTTTTAAATTCACAGAGAAAGAACCTTATTTTACTATTCCTCTGAATGAAAAATGTGATATTTTTCAGTCTTGTGAAATTGTGATCTTAAAATTGTACCATAGCTATTACTCTTCCTGCCACTGATTTAGATTACAATATAAGCTAACCAGTAGGCCTAAGTGAAGCCTGTAGGGGGCTTGAGCAGCACCATTTATACCCTAAATCAAGAGGAGGTGTAATGTTCTTCCCACAATGCATTCTTCCAATACAATTTTTGCACTGGTTGCCACATAAATTTATCTTAAATTGCAAGATTGGGATCATCTGTTCATTTAGGTGCTTTTTGTCACTATAAGTTCATGTGACAATCAGTGTAAATTGTATTGGAAGAATTGCATTGTGGGGAGAACACTATATACCTCCTCTTCCCCAAATCAATGCAGTGGCACTGCATGCAAAGTCTCTTTCAAGTCTCTCTTTTCATTTGCATCATTGTCAGCAATATCAAGAAAATATTATTGCTTGTCCTGTTGGACTATTGTCATTTTTTTGTAGTTTTGCCCAGGAGAAATTCAGGCAATTCTGACAAAAGTGCTCATTTAGAACACCGACAATAAGGTACAAAAGTGCTCCTCGTCAAAGAGGAATACACATGTAAAGATGCAATATAATTTAAAGTCTTAATGTCCAAAAGTCTTATTACTATACAAGACACAACCTTAAAGAAGTCACAAAGGGTCATTTTCTGTACTTTTTCATATATGAAACTTGGCAAGCTTACTGCCTATCAAATCAACAGCAATTGACTGAATATTATATGTCACTAAAGTTAATCCTTTTTGCACCCATTGGACTGCCCTATCGTTTCTTGCAATAAATAAATACTTGGAAATACATTCAGATAATATGGAACAATCCAAAGATGAAGTTTGGTATCATTTAGAAGTTTATAATGTCCTTTACAACTTAAGAGTTTTGACATGGAGAATGCATGTGAATTGATATGCTGAGAGATCTAGACATATCTTTAGGTGACAGTTAAAAAATGAAATACTAAAATTTGGTGCAAGGGTTGAACATTGAGTCATGATGTGTAATGTTGCAAGCAAGATTTTTTTTTCAACCAAAATATTGTTCATTTGTTATTTAGATGTTATTCATGTACAGATCTATACATTTATTTAGACCAACAAATTTTTTCTCATTAAGATAATATTTGTTCTCCATATTATAATTTGCCAGAAATAGTCTGATTCTACTGTCCATTTTATAATCCTCTGTACAAATGTATATTATGCTTATATTCTGAAATCCTAAGAAATGTTTTTGTAAATAATTAGGTTTGTGTTTTAATGCTTAATGATTCAGTACTGAATGGAATAGCAATGCGAAATAGAAATAGTTATTGTTATAGATATTTATGTTACCAAAGTGGCAATATATCAGTAAAACAGAATCAACCAACAGGCATAGCAGTAATTAGATCATTCCCTGATGACATCAAATGTCTAATATCAGATAATTGCTACCAATCTTTGTTTTTTATATGCTTAGCAGTTTTGTGAACTATTACAATTTTACCAAAGATGAATTTGAAATAACATTTGGACATGGTCTAATGGCAATAAGGTTGTTTAGTGCATAGTTATGCCTTTTTGTTCATGTGTCTATCCTGGGGGTGCGGAGGGAGCGCACGCACGCACGGGAAATCAAAAAAAGGAGAAAAGCAGTTCATTAAAAATAAAACTCAAATTGTCAAAAAAACTGTATCAGTTTTTTCCAGGCGTTTCACCTTTTGGAGGCCTAGGCACCCTGGAGCCCCCTTTGTTATGGTTTGAATCGTCCCCAATGGAAAATCCCACACCTCCGCTGTCCCCAGAATCTGCAACTCGGGGTGTGGGATCCTGGTTACGCGCAATCTTGTTAATAAATTTTCTTCAATTATTTGAAATATCTTGAGTCCTTGAATTCCTTTCCTTGGAATTTGAAAGATTATCATGTCCTATGCAAATAGCAAGGAAGATAAAAGGGAATGTGTAGCTTATACTGTCCAAATGCACAATCTAGAGTATCCACCACTTGATTGTGATCCTCACAGCCAGTCACGATGAAAGAAACCACTGTGAGCCAATACGGGTCTCAATTCAATGACACAGTTCAATGATTTCAGGTCCAAGTGGTGCTTGAGGGGGGGGGGGGGGGGGGGGGGAAGGAGTTCCGAATATTATACCCCAGGAACTGGTCCTGTTTTCCAACACATCATTGAAAAATTGGAAACAAACCATCCCATTTCATACGACAAATTTAGCATGAATATTGGCATGAAAAAAGCGGTCATTCAAATATCAGTAGGCTGAAAATGAACCTATTTGCAGATGTCCCCTTATGATCATTTGTGTGAGTACCCCTCCGTGCGGCTACTTTGAAATAGTATGTTTCAAACAGCGCTAATGGGCAACTATTGCACTTGGGACCAACTTGTAGTAAGTCATCTGTAATTGTTGAAAGTTTTTATGCATTCAATTGGCCAGTTCATCAAGAAAGTTTGCACTTTGATGACCTAGCCTATTTTTTTTGTTAAACATGGTGTAGCATTCTTTCTTTAAAACAATTTTCTTAAAAAGCTGTTCTTAGTTGGAGGACCACACTATGACACCATTTAATGTATGGAATTTCTTCTTGGTCGATTTACAAGCTGTGTTGATCAAAATTGTATTCTGAGAGTAAAATTCCAGCAATTCAATTTGGAGTTGTAACTACAGCTCCCACGAATAATTGTGCCAGCGTGGAATGGAACACTTGGTATGCACTTAGCAAGTGGTAATGTTTGTATGGGCGTATTTATGTAGCTCTGTAAATGAGATTCAAGCACGCAACCGTATCTTGCAACTGAAGCTTTCTGTCTGCGGTATCATCATACTCTGGGCACAATTTCTTTTTGTGGAACTGTAAAGGAATCTTGGTATCCGGCAACCAATTGAGGCCATTTTATTTTTACAAATGCAAGCTAATTACAATTGGATATTTCTAGCAAGACGCACTCCTTTCAGTGACGGGTCACATTTTTTTTTTTTTATTTATTTTTTGTTTTTATGTGTTTAAGATTAATTGGTGACTTTGACATAACCTTTGACCTGGCAGATATATTGGTTAGATTAAGATTATTGCAAGAAGTTTAATCCGCTAGTATGTGTTCAGATAGGACCCTTTCTAATGCATTGCAATTTTTCTTGCCAAGTGTTTGAATTAGTATGAGGACTGTACCTTTTTCAGTTCAGAGTAGCAAGTGCCCAAAGGTTTTGCAGAGAATCAAATGATGTTCTCTTACTTTGTTTGTGTTGTGTATAAAAATGGACCAGAAAATGTGTATGGAATAGAGACAGATGTCCATTTGATGTTTCTGTTGTGGTTAAGACAGTCATAAAGAGAAATGTAATAGCATTATTTGTAAACTAAGGTGCTTTCTTTCTCCCTCCATTCCCAAGCCCTTCTGTGTTGCATTTCAGTGTATCATCAGAGTTTAGCTTTGAGAAGATTTGGTGCATAACAAGGATGATTTTTTAAAATATTTTCCATTTGTTTATGGAGAGAGTTTGCTTCATCATGAGGTTTACGCATTGTATCAGTTATATTGAAACAATTCCCAAGCTGCAGGAAAAAATTGTGGCATTAAAGGGATTAGCAGCGATTTGCTAATCCGAAACATCGAAAAAAATCATTAAAATTCATATTTTTATATTTTTGTTACTGGCATGGATATGCGAAAATAACCTGCAAGTGGTTGGCTTGAAATCCGTGTATTAAAGACAAGGCAGTACTTTTTATCTGATTCCATAATTTATATACATGCGTATCAAAATTCCGACTTGAGATAAAAAAAGCCTTTCCCGGTGAATATCGCATGTCAGATTTTCAGCATGATATTGTGCACCATGATCAATACAGTTTAACCTCAAACACAAACATTATTGATCTTTGTTTATTCTGTACTGGTGTAGACCACAATCAGCTGTTTAGTGTAGATCTTGAGATGCCATAGCTGTTTGTATATTTGCGGGAGACGGTATGACAAATTTCCACTATTTGGTTTTTTGTTTCTACATTAAAATACTTATATGGAATTGTACACACTTATCCCTGATTTATAAGTTACAAAAATGCATTTCCACATTTTTTTTATTCTCTCACAATATCGCTGCTAATCCCTTTAATTAGAGAATAAAAGATGAGATTTTTTTGCGCCGGCATCCACCACGATAAAATATTGGATGCCCATCCATTATGACACCATCTAAGATGGCCAAAACAAAAAATCTCATCTTATATTCTCATTCTTATTTAGTATTGTGTAATGTTTGCTTTTTATCGACATAATTTATTTGTTAAAAATATTCTTACATCATTCCTTTTTATTCATTTAAATAATTGCACCCCTCTTGAAAACAAATGTTTCAATCCAAGGAACCAAAGTCATCGCGCGATGATCGTCACGCTGCGTAAATTGCATTAGCGTACCAACGCGACATGCACGACGCAGTATAAACGCGCCGTTTGCGCGTGTCATATATTCGACTACACCGCATAATTGCTGCACGCACTATCCATCTATTACCCAGTAATGGATGGGCGGAGCTTTGACCTAAACCAATCAAATTTCTTGTTAACATGATAAACCACGCCCACTGAATAAGAATATATAGATAGAATATGCAAATATTCCTTGATCCTATGTAGTTATGACTGTTCTCCAATATTCAACATTCAGTTTTCCAAATCAAGTCCTCCAATATGCACATCATCCTTTTGAATAGTAATAATAGTAATATATCTCAAAGTAATCCTAACCATACAGCCAGATTCTTAACTGCATGCAGGCATGAGAATTTTCCGCGTTTCCGCAAATTTCCGCGTTTTTCCCTTGCCTGCGTCACATTATTTATATCAGCTAAATCTAAAACCGTGTTCGTTTTGAAAGGGAAAAAAATCGCGTTTTATACCAGTTTCATTTATTTCTTAAACGACTGGAAATCAAAACCATGTTGAAAGGCATTTTTGTGACCTTTTACCCCTGTATTCCCATCAAGAAGGCTAGTGAAAGCACTCTATTGCGATGTGTAATGCGTTTCTTTTGAACCGTGCCTGTAGGTATGATGTTAATTTCTTCAATGCTAGATCTCCGGCACGTCGAAAGAATTTACTCTGCATTTCAATCCAATCCATCCAGTCTTTATGAAGGATCAAATAAACTTATAAAGTTAATGATACAAAGAACTATTTATTATGGCGACTTTAGATCACTATATTGTTGATGTTTGGACAAAATGGGTCATAGAATTGATCAAAGAAGATTGGGTAGAGAAGGCACACGGTATAATACTAGGGAAGATTGTTCGCATCGTAAGAAAAAATTACCATTCCTGTTGAGCATCTGAAAGCAAAAATTGATGTAAAATGTAGTTATTTACGTTTCCATTTTCTTAAAATGTTCAACTCAGGAAGATTTTTTTTGGTGCAGGCCATATCTTGTCTAATAGTTTAGTGGTAGCGAAAATGCCACATGAGTCTGTCAAATTCGGCAACCTTCACCGACAGTAGCTGAATGGGCAATTGCTCTGTAGTCTGTATACAGGAAATTTCTGATTTTCCGCGTTTTTTAAACATGGCCACTCACATGCCTTGCATGGTAGTCTATACGGCAGCTACACCGTGTCTACCGTGACAGCTACTGCACAGTACACACTGGGCTAATTGCGAGGCAGTAGCTGCAAGACAGGGCTTGCAAAGTACACAGTTATTAGGTATACAGTGATTTAGCTACTCTGTTGTACCTACCCCAATGGCTACTCTGTTACCAGTAGTTGCCATCTAGTTTAAGAGGTGAATATGGTGTAGACAGTACCGGAGTAGACATACAGCTACCACTTATCTACCCCGCAGTTGCTACACCTTCATTGTGATAGCAGACAAAATGAGGGTGCTATAAACTTAGTCTGTTTAGCATTTTAATAATGAAATTTGAATTGGGCATCATTAAAAAAAACATATTCCCGCATGTTATATAAAAAATGCAAATAATCTAAAAACCAAAATTGGTCATGAGAAATAACCATACATGTACGTGCTCAGAGCCAGTGTAACCACATAGCTATTCCGCGTCAATGCAGACAGCCGCTGTGTGTACACTATCCGTCTATGCATCAAAAATACATGGAATCCTGGCCTGCGAGTGTACGTCTAGGTAATCCGTGTTTACTCTGTAGTAGCTATGTAGCTACTTTTGTTACGAATTTGGCTGTGTAGTTCATTCTTGATCAAATATTACCATGTTTCTATGTCACTTATGTCACTTCTCACCTGTCACTTCTGTCTTCAATTAATTTTTTAAAATCCTTTAACTCTTATTGGCTAAGGATTAGTATGAGGTATACGCCTCCTTTTGACATGCAATGATTAATTCCTTAAATTTGGTGTGAAATTTCCGAAAAGTTAATCTTATTATTGTACTGAATGAGGCTTGGCCCCATTAAATTTATTATTTATCACTGTTATATGTAACTATCCATCCTTACTGCGCAATTGTGTGAAGCAACTTCATACTTTCGGTTATAGTACACTCATGAGCATTGAATGAAATGAACAGGAAATTTGTGCTCAATTGGAAACCTTTTTATGTCTCATAGGTACTTGTCAATATGATACATTGAAATGCAACTTACTAAAAGAGTAAATATATATATTGCTTTTAAACCCGGACGCATCCAAAGTTCTTGCCAATTTTCTGATATTTGCATGCAATTTTGGTATTTCAGTTCAAGATGATGCTGTTACATGTAGTACAGCAAAGTTTTATGGGGTGAAATTATTAAATACATACCAGAAGCCCATAATTTCTTTAGATGGGTCACACAACCCAGAGAGACAACTTGTCAAGAGTGTCAATCTGCAGAAGTAAACAAACTTACCTACTGGTTACCATGTTACATCTCGTATCCATGAAAGGTGACCCTTAAGGCATGATAAATAGCTGTCGCAGTGTGCGACTGTAAAATCGCTAGTGATAAAAAGGATTGTAGCATTTTATCAATCGCTTCCAATGTCAATATCGCTTGTAGGTCGGAGCGAGTGAGTTGAATTGAAGTCAACTGGCTTGCGTCAAGTCCCTTGGGCATGCTCGCAACTTAGATTCAGATATTGGGCAGTCACTTTTCCAATAAGTGACAGAAGTGATGTCATAAAAAACGCTGCGCTCCTTGCGGTGCCTTAGTTATTATCTCCTCTTCTCTGGTATAGCTGGCATTGACCCCCCGAGGTCTAATCCCGAAATTTTTTTATTTTATAATGGTTACATTGAGATTAAATGAGTGCTTAAGCCAATCAGACATGGTAAGAAATATCGATATGTAGAAGGTCTATCGTGATGGTTACTCAGAGGATATCTGTGATATCATGTAACAAACCAATCAGAGATTCTGTAAGAAGGTGGTTAGACCTCAGGGGGTTAATTAGACTAAGGAAGTGCTCCCTTGAGTATCATCGGTTCTCAAGAGGTATCCTTCATTCCACTCTGGTCTGGTTACATTGGATGATATTTTAAATACCATTTTGTCATCCTGGTTTAAGCCATGGGATATGTTGTGATAGAGTAAATGTCCGTCGTACATTGTCCGTCAGTGTTGCCCGCTGTATATCGTCCGTTCTTAGGATAAGCTCTGCCTATAGAAATGTAAGTTTTGCTACCGTGTTTTTCATGTATCTGATAAGATATGATTGTATTTGTTTTGTTTAAATGAGAGTTGGCTGTAGAGATTTTATTGTTAATTTGCGTGGTATTATAGCAATATAAAAACATTAAGGGCATCACAAACTATATTCCACTGTTGAAGATGAAAGAAAATATTAACAGTTTCGGAAATTTTATGACACACACTCAACAGCCTGTTCACATTGGGAATATAGTTGTGACTGATGTTAGCCGCATCTATTGTGCGTGGACATTTTTATATCCCAGTCAATTGGACCCCTTGTAAAGGGCAAGTCTGGAGATTTGTGTTTTTAGTTGTATTTAAACTCAGATTTGTACTTTGTTATATATTTCACGTATTTGGTCTGATTATTAGGTATAAAATTGACTAATATCAAAGTATCAGTTGTATAGATTCTTTATATGTACAAATTGGTAGGTGATTCGTGTAGTTTTCAATAACCTGTAAGATTTTCTGTCTATTATTAAGGGATATTCCTAGAACATCTTTAAATATTTTGCATAAGTTTGAAACTCAAAGCCAGAATTTTGATAAAGTCTTGTTTATGCTTACTCGTCTTTTTGTATTATGTATTTCTTTAAAACTTGTGCCAGAAGAAACTGATGTGAAAGGTTTAACATCGGTAAATAAAGTTCCATTCATTTCGTTACAAAATGGGCGAGAGTGGAAAAACACATTTTCCCTCAATGGAACATCTCCGACCTTAAAGCTGACATTTGCTTGAAGATCATCATAATCTTCTACCTGATCAGTCATGAATTTAGGGTAGTTATCCCCAAATTTTTCAAGCTATTGGACCGTGAAGACTACTATGCACCATGGACCCTGGAGTTCAGGGCACTTTTCAGTCAAGTGTTCCCTGTAAAAATACGGTTAAATTGCTATGTCAGATCAAAATAACGTATCATTGCTGACCTTTTTTGCTATCATACAATTTATACTTATATGATAACCAAACATGATTTTCAACCAGATCTCGATCTTTCTATCAGTTGTCGGTACACTTCGAACCAGTGCACAAAAAACACCATCGTTTGCAGCGGGCGCTGGACTGCTTGTTTCTCATGTTATTATGGTGTGAATCCATAATGGTAAGTTTTTCTCCCTAGATGAGTCAATTTGATATCACTCTGCCATCATCTGTAGCAAGATGAAGATGAAGCTACTTTCAGACGGTTCCATGCACAGCATCAAGGAATGTCTTCATATCATTCCTGACTCTTAACCTATTTAAGTTAAAATCAGCAAAATTAACATTTAAAGCCATATCAGTCATTTTTGCCAACATTAAAATGTCCATTTCGTCTCTCAATTGCTAGTGTTGCATAAAATAAACCAATAGCATTTTTCATGAGAATGGATATGAAAGCTTGTTAAAGTCACCTTAGAGGTCCATGGACACGGCTGAGTAGACATTTAATTTCTTACATTTTCGTACCTCAACAGTATCCTGATCATATCACAACACAGATTTTTAAAAGTGAACATTAGGAAAGTGTTAAATTTCAAGGATAAATATACCAAAACTGACAAGGCATTCTCCTGTTTTTGCGAACGCGTATCAAAATGCTGGAGTTGGCTTTGACCCCTGACAGGGAACAACAATCAATGGGAAATGACTGTGGCAGTCTGCCGATTCCCGTAATCAAATTTTCACGTTCATTCATCACACTCTTTTTGGAGCTTCCGCGGTTGGGAATATTACCAGAGCTTTGACAGCCAAAGGGACATAACAACAGCCCCATAATGCAGTGGGCACACGGCAACCAGGTATGCCATATGCATAATGAGGTATGCTATGTCCGATGACGTAGGATGGCATGGCAGATGGCATTGGATAGCAGGAGATAGCATATCAAATAAGTTTGACACAATCGTCCAATGGTGTCGCCTGTGGTGTCACCAATTTGCTGAGTCACTGTCAGAGGCCTGCCCCTGAAATGACGTCAGAGTAGCAAAGAGACAACCTCCCCCCGTTTTTATTATTTTTGAAGCCATTTTAAAACTATTTTTGTCAAGTCAGCTTCTTCTTGCATAATAATATTAATATTGGATGGCTTTTTTCGGCTGATAACAGAAAATATCGCCCTCGCCAAGAAAATATCAGGCTCGTCTTCGACTCGCCCGGTATTTTATCTAGGCTCGGGCGATATTTTCTGTTATCAACCTCAGCCATCCAATATTATATAAATATTAAATTTGATTATTTTTAATAAAACTTTAAAATGAATATTAAAGGCACTATCAGTGATTTGCAAAATCAGAAAATTGAAAAAAATCATCAAAAATCATATTTTTGCATGTACAGGTACCCTAACATATCCTGCAAAGACCAGAAGCAACCTAATAAGGACAAAATCGGATATTTCAGTCATTACTCTCTGTACGGACACTTACTACAACACGTAAGTGAATGGAGATTCATATCTTTGAACACTACCGTATTCTTCCTTTTCTGGCAACTCCTCAGTTGGAAAAAGTAACTTATGAGGATTCTACAGACTTATCCTACACTTTTAAGCTATTTCTGCAAATTTCAAATATTTTGACTCTTAGGTGAATCACTGATAGTGTATTTAAAAGTGCAAGAATGAAAATCCATGTATTTCAAAAATATTCCGACAGCTATTTTCTAAAAGTGGTCTTAACTTTCTTACTAAGTTTTTAATATTACGACAATGGCATTTTAAAAATATAAACGTTGGCGATCCTATAGTGCGATTTTTTTTGTTAGGCCATTTTCTTGACATGAAACCAAGGTTCAAAAGTAGACAAGATTCACAATAACTTTACGGTATTCATGCTTTCCCCTAAGCACCTTATAGGCCTAAAGCACACAAAAAAACAAACAAACAAACGGCTGTGGCCGCCATCGTGCTTGCATGCTAGGCACATCGTATTTTGACCATTACCGCACCACTGCTGTACACCGCAGACATTTATAAAACCTGTTCGTCACGCTTCAAACAATTAGAAGGTTACTTTTACGTCACTAAAATGCTACTTTTATGTCACTTCTTGGTCATCGCGGCCAGCGCGATAATCACTTTTGTTTTGGAATTTCCCTTCAAAGCTTGTCTGAAACCCATGATGTTAAGCCCAATTTTTATCAAATCTACAGTTTCTCAAATACTGCTTCATGCAGATTTTACCTTGATACCAATACATACTGTGAATAAAACTGTTTTGGGAGGTATTATAAGTATTTTTAAAGCATTTCCATGGACCTTTGTCTTTTTTACACAACCATGTTGTAGAGGGCCTATTATGCAGATGGATGGCTGTCTGCCTGGATGGCCATCAAAATTCATTAAAGGGGGATGACCCAATTTATGTATTCACCCCCAAACCCTCACCTGTAAAGTTTTGCACCTATATTTCAACCGTTTTGATGTGAGAACTTAAATCCTTTTTTTTTTTTTTTTTTTTTCTAGAATTTTAGCCCCAAAATCACCTTTTTTCCTTAAAAAAGCATCCTTTTTATCACATGTCAGCACAACGAGTATTACCTGAACCCTTTATGCAATGTATAAAACCTATATCAATAACAAAAAGATACCATAAAAATAAGACTGTAATATTTTTACCTTAAAAAATATAAAAAATAATAATTTCGCTTAACTTGCAGCCCAAATTTCATTTTTCGGCATAGAAATCATCCCTGCCACCAAATATTTCAACCACAACCATCACTTTCTTAAATCTTATATATTTATCCTTCAAATAAAGGTGGTTGTGTTTTGTTGTACGGTGGGGAGGGGTAACTCGAAAACTAGAGGACTTTTCAAGGCTCGGCCGCTCTGCTACATGATGTTATGCCCAATTTTTATCAAATCTACAGTTTCTCAAATACTGCTTCATGCAGATTTTACCTTGATACCAATACATACTGTGAATAAAACTGTTTTGGGAGGTATTATAAGTATTTTTAAAGCATTTCCATGGACCTTTGTCTTTTTTACACAACCATGTTTTAGAGGGCCTATTATGCAGATGGATGGCTGTCTGCCTGGATGGATGGCCATCAAAATTCATTAAAGGGGGATGACCCAATTTATGTATTCACCCCCAAACCCTCACCTGTAAAGTTTTGCACCTATATTTCAACCGTTTTGATGTGAGAACTTAAATCCAGTTTTGTCCCTGCTAAATGTAGGTGGCCGGATTCACCTCACACTCAGAAATGCTGCTATGTGAGGATTTATTTGAGCAAATTTTTTTTTTATTGGAGCAAAAGTTAATTGACCGCATGCCCTTCCTGACGCCAATCCACAGTTTTCAGCAGTGGGCCTAGCCTTTGGGGAACCACACCCACACTGCAAGGCAGCGTGTGCTGGATGGCCGCCATTAGCTCTCCAGAGCTGATGCCTTTGTAGGTGAATCTTCTTTTTCATTCCACCAGGTATTAACCAGCTACCCTCCTCATCAGATTTAATTAGAAACACAATGGGGTGACGGTTTAGCCGCCAACAACCCGGCCCTGGGACAGTTAGTACTGGTTATCAGGATACCAGTAGCAGGCCCTCAAAGGAAACTTGACCTGACAAGAATTTACATTTTTAAAATTGCATGATACTGTTGGTGCCTAAAGGGTGGGGTTCCTAGGACACAAAGCGAACGATCTCATTAATGAGCATGAAATTATAGTACATTTTTATGGAAACTTACATCGCTAAAATTCGACAACTCCAAAAAAAAAAAAAGAGTTCCAAAATCTTTAACAAGTGAGAAATTGCTGAAAAAAATCTTGGGTATCATGGAACCCCAGGTAATTAAAGTGTTAAAGGGCCCAGGAAATGCAATTAGAATTGATGTGGTTTGTGTCAAGTCTACAAGGAGGGACGAGAAAGCATTCAATATTCGGGTTGGTGATGACATCATTAGTGAAACTTGATTTTTCAGAGAGTAATAGAAAATTCCAGGTGACTGGTGTGAATCTATTCATGGCACTGACTGAAAATCAATAGTTTCACTAATGATGTCACTGGTAGTGTATTCTTTGTTGTGGCCCTGTTTATTGGAATGGAATGCCCTGTAAAGATTTGGAGTAGGTTTATCATTTCTTTTCCTGCGACCTTTAAAGCAATTTTCCCCTTAGTATTATGTAATGAGTACTACACAAATTTAAAAATTATAAAATTGTAGATTTGAAAATGCATTCAAATGAGTCCAAACAAGCCTAGTCTTAGGTCAGTGTTTTTTTAGATGGCTTCCCGGCTAATTCGTATTGAAGGACGTTTCTAGCAGCGTTTGAATTATTATCGGAGATTTCCGATATTATTCGAATTACAAATTCCTTATTTTGCGACACAGAGAATTTGAGCTCTAGCATTATATTCACAGGTATTGTTTACTAGCCAAATCCCAATGCAACTGTGCAAAAATCTCAAAATATCCAGAAAATTGGGGGCGCTCTTCAAAAAAATGTGCTGTTATTGCTTTAATGCAATCATTAATGGCATATCTTGTATCTATACCTGGATTGCAGTAGTAGTGTTGAAAACCCTTTTCATTTACACATCAGGATTAATTGGGGGGAGATTTTGTGTGAACATTTACTATTCCAGTTCCACAATAAATTATACAGTGGAGTCAATAAAAACCCTACATTCAGGAAATATTTTTTCTTCAAAGGTTAAACATTATTTTTGCTTGAATGTTTGCTTTGGTTGTTTTCAAGGATAAACAGGCTATCAGAAGATTTTTATTTGGTGTCTTTCGGACTTTAAGTTCAGAAACTATGTCAATTTTGAGGAGAGACCTAAAAATTCAGTTTGGCCGATTTTAGCCGTACAATGCGGAGAGACTGACACCGACGTATACCATAACACATTATAGCAAAGACAATTCACACATGCAATTTCAGTTGGTATCGATTTCTTCTTGTCAAAAACATCAGTTTGAATAAAATGGTCTATTGTGTAACATAATTATAAGTAAAATATCTTCAACAAATTAAATTACTATTGTTCAGTCATAAAGAGTCGGTTATTGAAAATTACTCCATATCAATGTCTCAGTTCATGAACATAATGGAACTGCCCAGAGATTTTTGTTTTACATCTCTAGGGTAATTATTTTGCACAAATACAGTATACTCAGCGTCCATACATTGCGAGAAGAACTAAAGATGAAGTTTTCTTCAAATACATTGGAATTAAAACTTAAAATTCAATATTGCACTGTTTTTTCAAGCTGAATACAAAATGGTTTCACCTTGGCTCCCAAGTTAGGTTAAAAGCACAAAATCTTGCTAATCCAAAGTAAACTGTGGACTTACACCAGCTATCTTGACTTTCTTATTTGGGAATTTGACCATTTTTTCACTCAGCATTTTCTTTTGTAATCTCCAGGATATTATTTTTAAAATCCTTCAATTATTCTCCCACTGTCTATTGTTTAACAATAATTTAATGTTAAATGTTTTTACTCAAATCACTGCTGAAGAAAATGTTCCTCTATGTAAACGATGCATCTTGGACATGTTACTCTATGTGAACGATGCATCTTTGTTTGGCTCAAATTGGCCAAACAGGATTTTTAAGTCTCTCAGCAAAATAGGCATAACTTCTTTCTCCAAAGTCCAAATGACACCAAATAAACGTTTTCTGAAAGCCTGTTTATCCCTCTTTATAGCCAAAGCAAATATTTGAGCAAAAATAATTCTTAACTATTTTAATTATTTTTTATTCTGAATGTAGGGTTTTTATTGACTCACCACTGTGTACAATTGATACAATTTGACTCTCACTTCATTACTTTCATAATGCTATACCCCGTATATCGTGCATTAACATAAATCCCATTGGAATAAAAAAAAAAGAAGTGTGCTTACAAAATTGGTCATATCTGGCTTGTTTTTTTAGTCTTTCTTTTATTTTTTCAACACTTGGAAGTATAATTAGATTTGCTTTATTAAAAACCTATGACTCAGTATTTTATCAAGGTCAAGGTCATCTGCAATCCTTGCATATTTTTTTTGGATTCACAAAGTACGTAACGTACAATGAAGTAGCTACAATCTTGGAAATAATTGTTGGAGCACTTTCAACGATTTTCAGAAAACTGTTCACCCGTCCCCCAACCAATGTTGAATGGGGTGTCATCATCAGCAGTCTTGCCAATTCCCTCAACATTGATTGATGGAGGGCCCGGGGGGGGGGGCCCCATTGTATTCAAAGGTGGATATGATGCGTGAACATGGACTTTCAAAATGCACCCTAAACACGTTTTTTCACCGACTAAAAAACAAGCTAAAACATACCCTAAACAAGTATTTTTATCTGTTTATGATACCCTCAACAAGTACGCAGTGCATTGATTCGTAAATATACCCTTTATTACCTTGCTTTGCTTTACTTCCCAAGTTCCAATTACAATATTTTGGATGATTTTGATCCCTGCTTAATGAGATATAACATGACAATTTCAGGGTTAAGAAAAAGCATACCCTTTTTTCCATATTTTGCTGTTTTTGACACCCTAAACGATGTACACGCGTACATTGCCTGTTGGAAAAAAGACACCCTTTTTACGCGTTTTCTTGTTCACGCATCATATCCACCTTTGAATACAAGTGGCCCCCCCGGGATGGAGGTTGGGGAAAGGTAGTGAAAGTGGAAGGTTGGGGCTATAGTGATACCAGGGGCTTGTAGGCTCTTACTCTGCCTGGTGAGCAATGTAACAAATTGTGGCAAGTGTTTTCCAACTAATTTTTCCAATATTGTAAGAAACCCACACATGGCAACTTTTGATAAACTCTAAAAAATACCAGATTCTTCACATAAATAAATAGTGACGGCCATCAGTTTATTATAATAATAATAAGAAAAAATTCATCTTGCTTGCAAAAATTTAAATTATTGCCTCCAAGAAAATACAATCAAAACAAACATATTAATAATGAGTCCCTGGAATGGGTCCATGCATTCATCATTTTTGAATGATAATGAGCCCATGTATTATCACAGTATATCACAGATGATGGCAGTGATTCAAAGTGAACTTTCCCCAAAAAAAAAAAAATCCCGTCTGGGAGTGATAGACAGAAAACGTGCCATGTTTGTTGTGCTTTTGATTAGAGGCCAAAAAAGAAAAAGAATTTTTTAATTTTTTAGGTTTTTTCTTTTTTTAAATTTTATAAACTTTGTATTTTTAGTCAAAAAGCGTTGTGTGCACTACACAGATTTTTTTTAGCCCCCTGGCTTGAAAAGCAGGGGGGATTTTGCAAGAGCATGCATGTCCCTGTGTTGGGTGTGTGATTTTCCAGGGGCGCGTAACCATAACCTGAGCCTCCGTAGGGTCAAGACTCAAGACGTTTCCCCATTTTTTCCGGCTTCGCTTCGCTCCGCCGGGTAGACCGCCTATTTTTTGTTTTTCCTGACTGTTCGAAATTCTTATCTTCTTTTCCCTTCCCTTCCCCTTTCTTTATCTCTTTTTTTTTCCCTTTCTCCTTCCCCTTTTCTTCTCTCTTTGTTTCCACTTTTCCTTCTCTTCTCCCTCTTCTTCCCCTTCTTCTCCCCTTCTTCTCGTCCCCATTTTTTTGTTTAGCTTCCTTTCTCCGTCCCCATTTTGTGTGTCCCGGGGCATTCTGCCCCCCCTGCCCCCGCTGGCTACGCCACTGTGATTTCCATTCGGTTAGGTTTTCGTTTTTCGGTCTTTGAAAGTTGACTCGATTTAACCAGACTTGTGGTTAAGGTGCATAGGCGTTTCCTTCATATGTGGCTGATGTCATAGGTCATGTACCCAGGTTAAAGGCCATGGGAGGTCATTTTCGCATAATGCCATTGCCAGGGTGATGACTTTTTTAAATCACTTTAGACCGACATTTTTTTGTGGTGGCACTTTAATGGCCAATTTTTTTTTTCTTGACCGTTTACAAAAAAATGTTCTCTTGAAAACCTTTTCAAAAAAGAACTGCAGTAAAATTGAAAGCCGAGATGAACCTTTCTTTTTTTCTTGGTCCTAATTAAAAAACCAATCAGAATGGCATTAAAAATTCAACACTTATTGCTCAAGATGCTTTCCGACCATATCATAGTGTCACACGAGGTTGTAAGTACTTAGTGTCAATATACCAACAGGGAATTCCTCGTTTATCTCTATTCACTATGCTGCTCTACGACTTGAGACCGAGGTCCCGATTGGATGTGGAGTGGGCGTCAATCTACCAATGGCGAGATCAGGTGCCAATGACAATAGCCTATCCCGGGGGTGGAGGCAGCCGCACGCAATCTGGGTCCTTAAAAAGATAAAAGTAGAAATTCATAGCTGTAATACCAAGTTTTTCAGAGGCAGCAGAATTGGGTCGAAATAATTGTCAAATTTCCTAAAAAACGCTTATTTCTTTTCTGAGGGCTGCCCTCTGGATCTGGCAGGAATACTCCTTGATATAGTAGTTTAACTAAATAAAATTAATTTTATAGCCCGTCCGGCTGCATTAAGATAAGATTTGGTTTTCATTTGCACATTGGAACTTATTCCCAATTCATTCACTGAAAGAAATGCACACAACAAAACTTGGTATTCAGTGGTACTCATAATAAATTTAATAATTGCACAATTACACAACCTGATAATGTGATAACCCATATACAATGTACAGTTAATCAAAAAGCACACATCCATCATGATACGCTTGAGATGAAAATACCTGAAGGGATCCAAGCAAAGGTGTTAAGGTGCTGTCCAATCATCTTTGGAACCCCCTGATTTTTACCGGAAGTCTATAATTGATATCAGATGAAAGATCGTATTTTTTCTCATTGTCCGTCAAGAAATTTTAGATTTCCATCCAATTCTTTCTCCAAGATACTGGTCAAACTACCGTTTTTTTGGTTAACCATCAATATTAGCACAGTAGTGAATAGGTCGTTGCACTAAGCATTTTGTGTACTGGCATCAAACCTCAAGTTTGTTTCCCAGGTCTTGACGGTCAGTATGTAACAAGTTTCAGGCTCTCACATCAAGTGAAAATAATGTATACACACAAATTCGGAACAAGCCCCTTTAATTGTTAACCGGGACTCTAACCACTTATGATACATCTGCCTGAATTGGCCTCATTACAGGTCCTTCAAATGAGATAGCCCTCGATGAGTAAACCAATCAAAATAGTGTAACCCAGAGGTAACACACATTTGTAACACAATCTCAAGTACAAAGTTTTGAGTGAAATTAAATATGTAGACAGCTGAACAGGAACCCCTGCCAAACTTGATTTATGTAACCGGAGGAGATTTTTTTAGGATACGACTTTTCTCTCAAATTGCACCGAATCGACTTGTAGACCACCTACCAAGAACGTTCCGAAGGTTTATTGGACAACCAAGTACAAAAGAAAACAGCAAACCTTGTTTTTGAACTTGCCTGACTATCGTAATTGTCCCCATATAACACGTGCTTTGACTTTCTGTCCGTGGCACCGACAGAACGTACTAAATCAATCATCTTTTACATAAATCTCTTATCTAGCTATTCACTTCAGGTGTGATCTAATACATTGGACAAGCATTCCAATATGCAAAAACCCGGGTTCGCGAAAAAAATTGGGGGCGATTCTTTCTGGAAACTCTCCTCATGTCTCTTTAAGTGCAGTCACCTGGGTGCCTTAAGGAGAGGGGGCTAAGACAAAACTGGTACAGGGGTCAAATTTTTAAGAATCTTTGTGGTCCACGCATGTTGCACAGTATACCATGTTCTTTGTCTAACCACAGGAGTTCAGGAAAGGTTATAGTTGTACTAACGACACGTAAGGTTTAGAGTTATAGGCTAAAACAGCAAAACAATAAAAGGGTCATTTAGTTGCCATAAGGGTCAATTTACAGTTGCTGCCCTATTTAGATAAAAATGGTGCAATTATCCGATGGAGAATCATAGGATAAAATAGGAATAGTTTTGACTTGCTAAAAGACTTAGTTTCCCGATTCAGGGGGAACAGAAGGTCAAGCGGCCCATTGCATTAAATGGTGGGGCTTGACCCTTGTGTCCCCCCTATTTTCTTAAGCAAATAGCTTTGAGACACTCAAACTTTCCTTATTTTGATCTTATGAGCTCCACCAATAGTTTTGCACCATTTTTATCCACATTGGAGCAACTAAAAATTTGACCCCGTCCAATGAAATTGACCCTTTTATGGATTTTTGCTGTTTTAGTCTATACTCTAAACCTTACCTTGTAGATAGTACAACTATCTTTCCTGAATCCTTTTGGTATACAACTAACATGGTATACTTTTCAGCACAATGGATCCATTTAAAATTGACCCCTGTACAAACTTTGTCTTGACCCCCTCTCCTTAAGGCACATTTTTGTGGCACTTAAGAATTAAATGTTCAGGGCCTGTCAGTCTGTCTAAAAATTTAATCACTCAACCTTTTGTACTTGAGATGTGTACAAATGTTGGCTAGCTCCGGGGCTAGTCTTCTGTGGTAAACATCCACCATTCTTACAGTACTCTGATTTGCTCATTAATGATCACCTCGCCAGTACCAATCAAAATAGTGCTTATAAGGCACTATCAGTTGATTTGATAACCAATCAAAAAAAATCATCAAAATCAGATTTTGCATTCTGGACTATAGTCGCCTTAACATTGTTTTTGAACTAAGCGTATGCAGTACCAGAGTGGTGCGCCCTGTACACGGGCGTATCGCATGTCTATTTTAATTGTTGTGTTTACGTGCTGTCTACAGCAATGTGACCTTCACGCTCACATGCAGAGATTGTTGCGAATCAGCTGTCAAGCAATTATTACTCAAGAGTAATCGTATTGGTATTCTAACATACCTGCAAGTGATTACGACCAAAACGCAGCCTGACTAATAAAAGAAGCAAAATCGTTATTTTAGCCCAAATTGTCCGAAGCAACACTTTCTACAACACGTTGTTGAATGGAGATTCCGGATATCTTTGAACACTGCCGTTTTCTTTCTTCCTTTTTTTTCAATTCTTCAGTTGGAAAAAATAACTTAGAGATTCTACATTCTACAGACTTTCCTTCAATTTTAAACTCTTCCTGCAAATTTCAAATATTTTTCACTCTGTCTGATACATATCACTTAGTGTCTTTAAATGCTGATAGATAGGCAGCATTGCCCAGGGGTTGTTTTAACAGTTGCCCTATTGAAACCAGTCTGGTTGGCTTGTGAAGGTTAGCTGTAGGGATGGTTACTGTGAAGCCCTTCCATTTTCTTTGGCTAGGTTTCCAAAATTAGAGGCCCTTTTGTCTCATTTTAGTTTTAAGCCTCATGAAGCCACAATCGGTTATTTTTTTCCAACTATTCAAAATTGCCCCTGAATTTTGTCTCTAAATTTCTATCGTAGGTTATATCAACACCTGATATTACTATTCTTTGTGAAAAACAGACACTACAACATTTAAATGTGCTTGTTCCAATTTTACGTATATTGTATTCTCTACTTGATATTGGAGCCTGACACTTACACATAGGCCCCAATCAAGTAACCGTGGGAAACAAACTTGTGATTTGGATGGTAGAGCAATAATTACAGATTTCAAGCCCTGTTCAATACTCTGCTAATTTGATGGTTAACCATTTAAAATGCGTTTTGTTGTTTATATCCTGGAATGAAATGGCTTTGAGGGCTCAAATTTCGGATGACCCTGAGAAAAATATGGCCTTTCGTCTGATATCAAAATGTATACTACTTCTGGTCAGGGATGTCCCAACACAGATGATTGGAACACACACCTATAATAAAGATGATCCTTTCATGATTTAACGGTGCGTGGTCCGATCGTCTTTGTGACCCCCCTGATTTACCCGTAAGTATTCGCTTTTGATATCAGATGAAAGCCATATTTTTATCTCATTGTCTTCCTGAAATTTGAGCCCTCAAATCCATTTCATTCCAGTGGTTTAACCATCATATTAGCACAGTATTGAATAGGGAATTTGAACTTTTAAAAAAAAAAAAAAACATCAAAACCGCAAGTTGTTTCCCACGGTACTTGATGTGTTGTATGTGCAAGTGCCAGGCTCTCTATCAAGTAGAGAACACAATAGAACATCAATAGAACAAGCACCTTTAATCTGCATGCTTGAGACAATATGTCCCCGCAAAATGTGAATCCACATCCCAAATATCTTTGAAGTGCATATTAAATAATTGTTTCTTCATATTAAATATGCTCATCTTTATAGAAATTTTACAAGTTGAAAGACATGTGTCCATTCACTACAAAAAATATAGGTATATACCGTATTGACCGTATAAACACTAACCACTCAACTTTTGGTTAACCAATGTTCTTAAAAAATACCCAATTATGCAATATATGGAGAGTAAATACTAACAATTGTGATTGAGTCATTGGTGCACAATTGCACCTGAACCTTATCATTGTGCAAAACTCATCGATACATGTTGTCTTTTAAAGTTAAGATAACTAAGGTTGCATTCAATGATCCTAATACCACCCTCATTTTTGTTTAATGGTTCACTATAGAATATCCCCATAGAAAAGGTTATCAATTTCCAGTCGATTCCGATGATTCGTTTTGTATGTTATGAGCAAATTCTTATATCAGCTGCCCCATAGGCCACCGAGTTGTAATTTCTGTCCGTTTTACGCCAGAAAAATACAAACTTATTACTTTTCTTCAAGAGTATAATTAATTTGCATGTACGATTAGGCACACATACTTTACTAATACCAATGGTTCAGATGATATAAAACACTAAACTTTTTTTAGGTAAATCAGGTGGAACAGCGTGGGGATCATGAAATGTCCCTTTAACGGTGCAATAACTGTGCAACAAGATATTACACATAACAGGTGTTCCTAAAAATGTGAAAATTCTGATTTTTGCCCCGATGTAAAGCTTTCTATCAAAAATACCCCATCTGAAAGAATTAAGCTGAGAACTGTTTCTTTGGTACAAAAATTGTGAAATTTCTAATTTCATATAGGAGCAAATATGAAATTCAGCCTGTTTTATATTGAAATATAAGCATATAAAAATCGCCTTTTGTCATCACTTTTAAGACATTTACGTAGCCAAATAAAAGGTAAGAAATCTACTTTGTGTGTAATCCATATGAAACAACTACATATGGCAGAAACCATGGATGCCTCAAAATCTCTTGTTACACCTTCAATTACAGTTTTTTTCAAAGCAATTACATCTGCTTTGGTAAAATGCATCAAAAGGACTAAGGGCTAGTATGCTATTATAGTATATTCCATAAAATTCACTCAATTATCAAATATTCAATATATAATGCACGATAGGTCACACACTCTAGGAATACAAAAATAATGCTAAATGTAAATAATATATTGCAAATAGGATGCGATGTGGGAAAACCAGCAAATATCACATTTGGGTCAGTTTGAAGACTTCCTGCCTTTAGTTTCAAGTTCTTTGTTTGAGTCACCTGGGGTAGCCCTTTGGCAGCAATGGAATGTGTGCATTACAATGGCGGTTTAATTTGTATGCCAATGGGGTCCAACAATTATGCAATCTCTTTGTGAGCAATGTTCAAACTGAAATGCCGACACCCTACTGTGTGTTTCGGGTTCTTTCAATTTAACAAAGCGGTCACAGGTTATTCCACTCCTTACAATCAAATAGGATGGTCAGCAAAGTAAGCGCATTCATGGTTGAAATCGCAAAAACGATGAGTAGACGGCTGTGGCTGAAAGTTCGGGGTCCTGGACGAATTTGGCGACACGGGTGAAACAATGCCGGCCTACCCATGATACTTAGCGGCTTGGTAGCATGCTCACATATTCATTGCCACTCAAAGCACCACACACCTAAACAAACACCTACAGAAACCACCCATAATAGTATGTCAAATGCGCACAAAAGCCAACAACGTGGTGGGATCCTACATGGTACACTGCACATGAAAAGGACATCAATGTCATATGCAAATGTGTATGTGTGTAATCAGTACTGCAGTTGATGTTCACGGTGGCTCAAATAAAGGGCACAATGAGAGTAGGAAGGAAGCCTCCAAAAATGACCAAGTGGCAACGTTGGACGAGTTTTCAAACACATCAATGTATATCAGACAAGAACAACTTGATGAAAATTCATTCCAAAGAAGTTCTACACTATTCTGAGTCCCACTCAGTACGGTTACTCTAAATTACAACCAGTTTAGGTACAAGAGACTTTGTCAAATGAACCACACCTGTGGTGGCTCCTTGGTGTACCATTTTGGGTGTGTTTCCGTGGCTACTCCAAGTAATCAAGGTATGCTATGAAGAATTTGGGTGTGTAAAACATGCACACTCTGAAGAGAAACACACATGCCTTGGGATGGCATTAATCACACTGAGGACTACCAACTTCTTTACAAATATCACTGATTGGCTCAAAACATATCATATAACAAGAATAATAATCATGAGAGCATGTGTGGTCCAGTGTAAAGCGCAGGACTCATGATAATTAGGTTGCGAGTTCGAGCCCCAACGTGGCCAACGTGTTGTGTCCTGGCAAGAACTTATCTCGCTGGTCTCACTTCACCCAGGTGTAAATGGGGAGCTGTTAGAAGTAGTTAGTCATAGTGGGCTGTTATAATTGGCTGCCAAATTTTCAATATGTGAAAATGTGACTTATCCTAGTAACAGCAGAATAAATGTAAAACGCACTTTGAGATGTCGTATAAAGCGCTATATACAAATACTTGCATTTATTTTATTTTTATTTAGCTAACCTATCAAAATAGACTTCTATCTGTATGCACCTTTAAGCTCTTACCATGTTTCTGATTGGCTAATTACACATATACCCCTGGGAATAACCAATCAAATTAGCTGGTGGTGCCCATGATGTTAAACACAACTGTCAGATACACAACTAGATTTCCTCACTTCCTCACACATCGTAGTTACTTTATACGTACTCAAGATGTGCCTAAGGAATTCCCATCATCATCTTGAACTTATAAAGCATTTTAGCATGTTATACAATCATGACTCCCAACAAATAATTGGGACCTCTTCTAAAGAAAATGCCAACCCCCTTATAGAGCAAAAATGTCTCAGAAAACATTTGCATATGATAATTGTATTTAAACTTGAAACAAATGGACAAACGTTGGCCAATGCAAATTGCACATAACAGTATCTTTTTCTTAGGGTCCTTTTTCCCCTTTTTACACACAAAAATGGATTATTTCTTGGCAAAGGAAACAATTTTGTAGATGTGACAATGCAGAAAAAAATATGTGAAAACTAACACTGATGGATCCTGAGACAAATTTCATTTTTTCCCTTTAATCAAAGGAACAAGTGCATACAATTGCACACAACAACCACCACCATAGTATTAAGATTAGTACTGTTTAGGGTCTGTAGTGTGTTGCAAGCCTTGTGCTATATATTCTTCTCAACTTCATCGATACCTGGCAAATTTCTGAAGACAAGCAATTGAATCTTTACAATATTAGCATAATAAAAAGTCATATGTCAGTCTTGAGTTAAAGCCAACTCAATGTCGAGTTTGGTCAACTCGATGTTGAGTTTTGGTCAACTCAATGTTGAGTTTTGGTCAACTCAATGTTGAATTTTGGTCAACTCAATGTTGAATTTTGGTCAACTCAATGTTGAGTTTGGTGAACTCAATGTTGAGTTTTGGCCAACTCAATGTTGAGTTTTGGTCAACTCAATGTTGAGTTTTGGCCAACTCAATGTTGAGTTTTGGTCAACTCAATGTTGAGTTTTGGCCAACTCAATGTTGAGTTTGGTGAACTCAATGTTGAGTTTTGGTCAAATCAATGTTAAGTTTTGGTCAAACAGCTATTGGCTCTCGCATTTTGGACTCCATTTTGGGGGCACATCAGGGGCGGATCCGGGATTTGAAAACGTCAAAATTACCGGGGGGCTGAAAGGCTAAACTTGTCCAAAATGGGCTGATTGTGCAAGATTATGCAGAATTACCGGGAGGCACGCGCCCCCTCCCTAGATCCGCGCCTGCACATGTGCTTCATTTATAAATTTTTCATTCTAATTGAAATTCATCTGTAAAAGACTCAATCAAGGTCGCTCTTTGGACAACAGTGAGTCCAAAAGTATGATGTGTCTTGGCAGTGAATTACACACATTCCATAAATAGTACTGTACTCTTTACAGCTTGGTGGAGGTACAATTTATGGATGACAAATATACTTATACTCTGTCCAGCTTGAAGTACAAAGTAGTGAGGCAGACGTATACATTGTACCAACTTTCAGTGCTCCAATCGGTGAACCACAATGTGATAGTAGCATAATGTGCATTATCTCAGGTGTGGAGAGAATTCTGATAGTGGACCACATTGTGCTTGTAGCATAATGTGCATTATCTCAGGTGTGGAGAGAATTCTGATTGGTGGACCACACTGTGCTTGTAGCATAATGTGCATTATCTCAGGTGTGGAGAGAATTCTGATTGGTCGACCACACTGTGCTGGTAGCATAATGTGCATTATCTCAAGTGTGGAGAGAATTCTGATAGGTGGACCACACTGTGCTGGTAGCATAATGTGCATTATCTCAAGTGTGGAGAGAATTCTGATTGGTGGACCACACTGTGCTGGTAGCATAATGTGCATTATCTCAGGTGTGGAGAGAGCTCCAATTGGTGGACCACATTGTGATGGTAGCATAATGTGCATTATCTCAGATGTGGAGAAAGTTCCAATTGGTGAACCACAATGTGATAGTAGCATAATGTGCATTATCTCAGGTGTTCAGAGAATTCTGATTGGTGGACCACAATGTGATGGCAAGATAACATGCATTATCTCAGGTGAGGAGAGAATGCCGACTGGTGGACCTCACTGTGCTTGTCATTATCTCAGGTGTGTAGAAGAGAATTCTGATTAGTGGATCACAATGCGTGGTGGACCACAATGCGATCGCAACATAACATGCATCAGGTGTTCAGAGAATTTTGATTGGTGTCTTAATCTGCTAATAGCGTAATATATGTTATTTCAGGTGTAGAAAAAATTCTGATTGGTGGACCAAAGTACCATGTCCCTGATGACACGTACACATAGGTTTGGTTTTTGACATAGTATAAACCGGCATAGAAGGGGTTAGCTAAGTATATGAATATGTTCATAGGGAAAAATTGTCCTCCATGGGTGTGACCTGCAGAAAATAACAAAAAAATAGCTTTAAATAAATCAGCATGTGAATGATTAACTAGAAATAATATTCTTAAACAGCTGTGAAAATGTAAGCAATTTCATTGGCTGATGCCCGGGTTCGATTCGATAATTGACGTTATTACTATTACTATTGATGTTATTTGGAGGTTGAAGCGCTTGTGTCATATCGCGTTTTGCTACATTCGTGTGTGCCTGCCAACGATGCGTCTCGTTGTATATGTTTGTCGCGTTCAACGGGTTGTTTGATTTTTCTCACTGGGTGGTGGCAGTCCTTTCTTGTTGTATTTAAGCCATAAGGATTGAGAAATTGGGTTAAAGATGACCTTAAATTATAAAGCTGTTTAAAATGAGAATAAAGGTATGATTTTGGGAACCAGTACTCTCTTTACGAAGAATTGAAACTGGAGACATTATTTTTGTTTGGAAGAACGAGGCCGGAGGCTGAGTTCTTCCACTTAAAATAATGGTATCGCCATGGTTTAAATTTGTCGTACAGACAGTACTGGTTCCCAAAATAATACCTTTATTCTCTAAATAAAGGTCTTTTGTGCAAATGCTCTCACATAAGAAAATGCCATCTTAATCCTATATAGTATTACTTCCACCTTAAATTAATTAAAGGCAGGTTATGTGATTGTGGTACAATTTCTTACAAATGAAATACCACCAAAAGCATCGGATTACAAATTGTGGGTTAAATTGGTCCAAATGTTTGAATAGTAAAAATGTATACCAAATTGGAGAGTGTGTATGAGGTAATGTGTTCGACCAAATTTAGAAATGTTTAATAACAAAAAAAGTAAACTAAACATTTCCTCGACTTAAATGTCACTGTGATAATTAGAAAAATATGAACATGGGCTATACATGTATGATATGTAAACGGTCTGTTCATGCTTATGCACTGAATTGCATTGCAGTGCAGTAAAATTTACTGCAAAGTTCCATTTACTTCCGCTGCACTCCCAATCAATTTACTGCAGGTCAGCCCAGGTCACTGCAGATCACAGGTTGCAGTGCATTGCAGTAAACCCATGAAGGATTGTAGTAAGATCATTTAAAAATTGGTGCACTACACCATACTGCATTTTAATGAATTACCACTTAAATTTTTTTAATGATTTTTTATTTTCAATAACCATTGCTTGAAGGATGGTTAAACACATTGAGTAAAAATCAACTATTATTTTCAAAAACCTTCTAATTGGAACCTTAGTACTCATAGTGAGATACTTTCCCAATATGTTATTGCTAGCATACCTGATAATATAAGACTGATATGATATTTAGAATTGATTGCTGCCTTGGCTGCATTAGGTTGGTGAGCCATCAGGATAACAGCATGGTCTCTATCAGTACCTCTCAAGGCTTGATCCAAATCAAAGCCATGATCACCACCACTGGGTTCAAAGCAAACATGTCAAATGTTAAGAATCTACAGCTTGTTTTCATGTCTTAACATATTTGAGAGAGCATTGTAGGTTACACACCACTATCTCACTTATGCACAGTCTTTTGAAAAGTTGGCGATCCTGTCTTATGGATCCACGATCATATATAGGGTTATTACTATTTTATAGTTGAGCATCAAGTTTAAAGGTGCAACGAGAGATTTGAGGCACCTAAATATTTGGTCATAATAGTAATTTCA
>JAMKCH010003040.1:0-37523 GCA_023653785.1 Ophioderma brevispina
TCCATAAATACAGCTTAACCAATTGGCAAACGTAAGCACCGTCCCATGACCATTTCTGAAACACATTCATGACATACTAAGGAGTCTGCCATGCTAGTGAGTCCCAAATGGCGACCGGACATAAATTGATGTTGACGCGAAACTTTCCTCAAGAATTTCATCCTTTTAAACTTTCAAAAAATGCAAAACCCCGAAATTTGTAAGTAGCCAATATGTTTTTTTGTTGATTAGTTGGCATTTCGAATAATTTCTCAAAGTGAAAACCATTTTTCTTGGCGATGTATTTCCTAGGCTAGGCTTACAGAGGTGTAGTACATGAGGGCCTATGTGAAGCCCTTTGTGTAGGGTAGCCACAATTTGCGCACCCACTTTAATCTGCTCCCAGTTGAATTCAACAGCCTTGACGGAATAAAGTACAGTATCACGTGCACTTTATTCCGTCAAGGCTGCTGAATTCAACTGGGAGCAGATAAAGTGGGTGTGCAAATTGTGGCTACCCCTTTGTGTATGTTGCCTCAAAAATGTTTGGAACTTTGGATGCAAAGGTGAGAAAGGGCAAACTTTGAAATAAAACATTCAAAAATGCCTTGTAAGCATATTATTATTTAGTGATACTTGTCTTGGGATAAAAGTCAGTCATTCTGTTTGCCCACCCTTCTTTGCTTTGCAGTGTTTCTGTTTGCATTGAGTTCTCTTTTGATTTTTGTTTTTGTCAATATTTGGGAGATTAAGTGACAAGTCGAGATAGGGCCTTTTTGGATTGAAGATGAATTAAACTTAAAGGTGCACTCCCCATTACCCATTCATTAATTGAATGAAGTACACTTCTGATCATGACGTGGAGCTATAGGAATAGACTTATGCCATGGTTTGATGACCAACATTTTTACCACTTAATTTAATCACCTTTGGACCCCTTGTTTTCTAGTTTGGACCCCTTGTTTTTCAGACTAAAGGTGGGGTTAAAGGGTCCAATTATCTTCCACTGGACCCCTTATTTTTTCCATGCAGCGCTACCCCTGCTTACCAGTGTAAATTTCAGAAGCAAAATCGTATTTCTTTGGCTTTATTAGCTTTTATTAAAAACAAAATATGTTCGGAATATTTGGTTGCCAACAAAAATACAAATGTAATAAATTGATGCAGCATTTAAAGGAATTTACTTTCTCTGATTTTTACCACTTCATACATTTATTAATGCATTTCAATTTTTTCCTGTTTTGATAGTTGCCTTTAATATTCAAGAACCTAAAAAAGACACTGTGATGAACATATCATGTTTAATTTTAGTGTGCATGATTTCTATTTATATCATAGCAGTGTCAGCCTTTTTTGTTTGTGAGTGGGTGTATGTGGGTGTAGATGTTTGTGTGGAGAGGCAATTGTTATTTTGTCTCTATGTCTCTGGTCTTGTTTTAGGTTGGTTGTTTGTAATTGAGAAAAAATTATTAATTAATAAATTCGGCATAGATTTTCACCTACGGAAATTGGCACATCACTTTTACAACTGATTTGGAGCCTCGTGAGGCAAAAGTTCACATGCATTTTTCTTGCATTTTAAATTAAGTGTTACACCTAAATAAGCTGAACTTGGAATTATGCAGATTGCAGAGTGTAATAATACCTCTCCCTAGCAAACGTTCTAATAAGTAAATCATCTCATTCAAGGATCACTGTCACCAACTTATGGCTGAATTGGACTTAGATATGGCAAAGAGGACTCATTACTATTACAGGCCACTTAAAGGTACATTTCATGATTCCAGCACATTCTGTTTTGTTCATGGTTCACTAGATATCCTTGAGAAAAGCTTATTCACAAAATTTTAGTTGATCCCAATCATTGCAGTTATGTGTTATGAGCAATTGCTTGCTTCCCACAGTCCCATAGACCACTGTGCTATAATTTCTGTCTGTTTATGGACAAAAAATACAAAATTGCAAATTTCTTACAGATACGACCGAATTTGCATGTAAGATTAGGTACACATGGATTACTATTAGGCTAGCGGTTTAGATATAAAAAACTCAACTTTTTTAGGTAAGTTGGGTGATGAGGTTGTGGATCACGAAATGCCCCTTTAACATTTTGACCACAGAGACACACACAGGCACACACAGAGATGGAGTTCATTTTGTAGTCCCTGTCCTGAACTCATTCTTCAAAGACAAAAATTTACTGGCATAAACAGAGTAAAAAAATACAGCATTCACCAAACACATGTGTCGTCTGCTGTCATGGGTTGTGAATGGGGCCAAACAGGCGCGGATCCAGGGAGGGGGTGGAGGGGCGCGCGCCTCCCGGTAATTCTGCAAAACCGTGCAAAATCAGCCCATTTTTGACAAGTTTAGCCTTTCAGCCCCCCGGTAATTTTGACGTTTTTCAAATCCTGGATCCGCCCCTGCCAAAGGTCACATGAGGTCAACAAAGTCACCAACATGTGGTCACTACCCAAGATACATTGTATCTAAGTGTCATGAAAACTGATCGACATGTGGATACACCAAGCAATTTTATAATTCGGACCATTTTGGGGAAATGACCTCTAGATGACCTTTGATTCCCACTCATGAGAAGGGTAACTGTGGGGCACTACCTAAGGACCATTGCATGCAAGTGGCATGAAAATGTGTGTATGTGGAAACAGTGGGCAATTATGTTTAGGGTTAACATTTTGATCACAGACACACACACACACACTATAAGCAATCCCTATGTACCCTTTGCAGACGACACACACACACACACACACAAGAAACAACTAGAATTCTGTGGTTCTTAGCTTACACGGTTGCTATATTTCAGAGAATATAGAATGTTATTACCCAATCAGAACAAATATGCAAATGAGGTACTTAATATGCACATTTAGTGATGACAGACAACATACCAACCCATGTCTATGATTGGCAAATTACATCATATAATCCAGTGAATAACTAACTCCAATTGGCTGATTATGTCCAATAACTCACCTGCAGCATGAATCCCATAGCTTAGTACAGCATGCTCTGATAGGCCCATGTTTTTTGCCTCGCCTGGTAAGGCTTTCATTCTCACTATCAAAGCCGTCCTCAGACATCATGAGAGGTACCTCATCTAAGGGAGACTCTTCTTCAGAAAATGACCTGCAAAAAACAAAGGAAATTTCCTAAGTACTTAGATCATGATTGCTTTTTCCATTCTCCTCACTTACAAACAAAATTCAAATTTTCATGATGAAGCAGAGCATACAAATTGACCTTTCTTGTTACATAGATGAAGCATTTAATGTGTGACTGCTATCATCATTCAATTAGCATGACCAATCAGTTGGGAAGTCATCCTTGCACAATAATTATCATTTGCTGTGAAAATGGTTGGACTGGGTCATTCGACAAGATCTTGAAAAATCGGTTAAATTCCTTGCCACAGTGGCGAGCCAGATGGGGGGCAGGGGGGGAAGTAGGAAAAATACCCCGTCGATCATTTCCCCAATCGTGGGGGAATCTTGCCCCACCTATGGCCCCCCATGAACACATTAGGTGAGTCCTACATTAGGCCATTATATATACTAACAAATTTTACATAATGCTTGCCCCCACTGAAAAATAATGTGGCCCCCCCTTTGCCCCCCCTGAAAAAAAGGCTGGTTACGACACTGCTTGCCAGGTGCACATTCGTGTGCGTTTTTGCATCATAGCCGCATTTTTCAGAGGTGGATATACTTTGGTCTAGAAAGAGTAAAATTTTGCGTCTATGTGGACGCAAAAAGGTCACTTAAAACTACACAATAAAATCACATAGTTTGCTCTGGCACATGCTCACACTATTGTATCATTTTCACTCAAACAAATCATTATTCTGTTACTATTAAATACATGTTAAAAATCTGTGAAAATAAATATAGGTTTAAATTTGACTGTATTTGTCTTTTTTTTTTAGTTCACTAACCCTCTCTCATCTGTCCCAAATGATAATCAAGATACTCCAGAGTTCTTTTGGAGTTTAAGGGTCATCAGGGTAATTACTTTTCAATATGCCCAGTCTAGGTTTTGGAATTGGCTGTGCATGGATTGTTTACAATAGTGTAAAACAGTGCTCAAACCTGTTAAAACTTGACATTTAGATAATAACATGCATAAAATTTGAAGTGGACGCACTTTTGCAACCTCAAGGAAACAAATTTGCGTCCAAGTAGACGCACTATTTTTAAAACCTACATGTAGTGTAAACCCTGGTCCTTGCTACTGTCCACATTCCTTGCACAGCTCTGCTGTTCAAATCTGTTATTTTCAGATACCACTAGCAAAAATGCCAAAGAGACACTGGCACATTTGGAAAATAGTCAGTGGCGTAGCTAGGGAGGGGGCTCAGGGGGCGCTAGCCCCCCGTCAAATTTGACAAAATCGTGCAAAATCAGCCTAAATTTGGACAAATGTTGGGCACAAAGACAGTCTCAGCCTCCCGTCAAATTACAATCCTGGCTAAGCCCCTGATAGTGCTCCCTTAAAAGTTGTAAAAAAATGATATTTTTTCATGGTTACAAAGCCTTTACATACATTAGCCCTCACCTAAAATGATTTAAGCCCAAAACAGCATCCTTATGGGTAAACAGAATAATATAGGCACGGATGAAGAGCGTTGAACTTTTGGCCTTTTGGTGGCACGCGACTACACCCGACCCTTGGTTACCAGATTACGTAATTTTAAAACACATGCTGACGAAGCCCTTTTAACTTTGTACTATAATTGTAGGTGTTTCTCTTAAGACTCTTGAAAAGAATGAGCTTGAAGTTTCTGCACACTTTCAATGTAAAATTTAATAAAAAGGGGGAAAGAATACAAAAATAAGGTGGTTCTTGGAAACCACGTCGTGCCCCTCAATCACGTCAGAAAATGTTTTACCTTTGCACATGTACTACTTAAGAATGCGAGGATGACAGAATACTCTTTTAATCCACCCACATACACACCGTATTGTTCCGATACTCTGTCCATGAATTTATTTTCTCTCCATTTCGCGGGTTTTTGGGCCGTTGCAACGCATGTGCTCGCGTGTACCGCACTCACATACGCGCCGTTTGTATCGTTACACACGTCCGTGATTGTTTTATTTAAATTAGCTGTTGGTTTCAACTTGTTGCTGTGCTGAGGCGTTCGTACGGTTGTCACCTAACGCGCAATTGAGAGAAATAATTATCGGATACAGTATATAACGCCCCCGGGTCGTTGATTTTTCAAAGTGGGGCGTTTAATTACAGTCAAATGTAGTCAAAATCCCCACAAAAATCACCTGACACCTTCCTCAGTTTATAAAAGGGTGTTCATTGCGTGCGTCTGGGGATTTCCACCCAGGGCTAATATAATCAACACTCGGGTCCCAAGTTTTGATGTGCCGTTTAGTTACAGAAAGCATTGGATCACACAGCGATTATGATACGGATTCGACAGTCCCCGGCCATTAAATCATGCGATTTAGGGAAGCTTAACTCATTTCTTTGATTGTTTTATCCAAAAATCGTAGGGGGGCGCTTATTAGAGCAGGGGCATATATTAGGAACAACACGGTAAGCTTGAGAGGTCTAGCCTTGTTGTGGACTGAAGGAAAAACAGGACTTTTATGATAGACCACACGGCCAATTTCTTCATTGTAAGTACCACGCTATCTACTACCGAGTAGACCCGGATTAACTACCTCCACTAGATGTACACTCGCCGTCCAGGATTTCCGTGTATTTTTTGCCGTATAGACGGATAGGTAACACATCGGCTGTCTCTACGGTCCGCGTAGTATTCTACGCTGTTTCACCGCTCTAGTGCAAATGCGGTAAGTTCCTCATGGCTAATTTTTTTCGTTTTTTATATAGGTTTGGCATATATTTGCTTTTTTTATAATTAAAAGTGCAAGTCATTTGGGGTTTTTTTTGATGATGGCCCAGTTTTGAATTTCGTAATGATTTTCCTGAAAACACGATCAAAAATGCTAAACAAATAACACATCATAGCGCGTTGTGCGGTCTGGCATGGGTGTTCGTCCACTATCAAAATGGAGTCGTGGCCATAGGGCGCCGACGGTGAGGGCGAAAGCACGTAGGGGAGTTGAAGCCAAGCTCCATGGTGAGTTTGGCGGCATGGCGGCAGCGATCTGTGCCGTCGAACAAGTTTTTTTATTCAAATACGCACAGTTGCGTGGCCTCGGAATTTTAAGAAGGCGCGCTGCGTTGCGATCAGGAAATTCGCACTACGCTTGCGGTCGCTTGAACGAGCTACGTGACTTCTTTCAGTGTGGACGATCAACGTTGAGTGTAATCGTTGGGTTGGGGGGTTTATATTCGAGGGGCCATTTTTGGCCGATAGAGGCCTGTTTGTTTAGACTTAATGTCAGCAATAGGCCTATCTAAACCAAGAAATTGGTGTTGGATTGGTGTAGAAAAAAATATAAACAAACATTAGGGGCCCAATCCTTAACGAGCCGGAAGTTGCCGTGCGACGTGATCCGACACTTCTAGGTAGACATAGGAATACTGTGTATTCCGCCTCAAACTCCTACTGGAGTTTGAGGAGAGGTTTGGGTGAGAAAAAATAGAATACGGAATGCAAGAATTGAGTCTAAGCCAAACGAAAACAAGTTTAGACATAATACGGGATTGTTTTTGTTTGATACATGTGAGGGACTATTATGGGGAGTTTGGAGATTTTTAGAAAAGTTTAGAATACAGAAACTGGGAACATGGGGGTAGATGAAAATTTCTTTAAAAAAATCTAGGGGGATAGACAATATGGCCTAATAATAAAAAAACAAAACGACAACAAAATTAGTATACAGATTTCATTTTGAGGGTTTCTTCTCTATACTGGATAATTTTAATCAATGTCTACATCATAGCATTGAACTGTCCTGATGAAATTTGCGATAGCAGTTCTATAGGCCTCAATAACAAATCCACGCACTTTCTTGCATTTCTAATTCTGACAAATTAAATGTATGCCTACACATTATGATGACGCATAGTTCTAAAAAAACTAGAAACATATAAAATACAATTTCAAGGACTTGAAAAAGGGAACATAACATTGAAAATATCACAATAAGCCTAACGAAAATTGAGAAATATATGGCTCTTCCATCCTAGAATTTCGGATAGTGCTGTGCAAAGTGTGCACAAAATACTGGCGTAAATCACAGTATACGGCGGCGGATTAAATGAACCTGCACTCAAGCGTCTATGATGCATGACCCCGTTGGACACTATTCAATTGATGCGCACGTGTATAAAAGGCCCTGTCTCATACGCATGCAAGCATAACACCCGCACAAGTATAGCATGTGACGCGGCATTTTTTGTTATTGCTCATGTTCACGCTTTAACGCCCTGTGGAATGCGTTGTTGCCAATGATAATGCTTCATGGATACACTGTTCGTATGCCATCTACTTTTATCTACTCGTGGTCGTGGCACAAACCATGTGGTACTACGAGGTAGCTTGTTTCCTACTTTTGTAGTGTCTACACAACGTCCACCTTCTCTCCACCATGTGGGCAACTACGGGTAGCCATTGGGGTCGATACAAACAGAGTAGGCCAGCACACTATATACCCCTAATTAAATGTGTGACTGTTGCAGAGCCCTGTCTTGGCAAAGCTACTGCCACTCCGTCGAATTATCCCAGTGGGTACTATCGCAGTAGCTGCCCCCGCAGTAGACATGGTGTAGCTGCCGTATATTCGCACCACGGCGAGTAAGAAAACATCTGTGAAATCACTCACAAAAATTTACTTGAAGCTACACATGAACTATTGATGTTAAGGCTTTTCACACTAACAAGTGATCAATTACTTTTTGCGATAGATCGGCGTTTTCAAGCCTAATGCAACCATTTCTGAATTTTAGATGCGCAGGTGCAATAACCTCGTTTTGATGTTTAAAAGCTTTCCATATGCAATATTGACTGAGGTTTTTTTCATGACATGCTGCTTTCAATAACATTTTTTTGACAGTATCACCTGGAGGTAATACCCTCAAATTAATTAATTCGCCTTGCCACCAGGAGATCTGGGTTCCAGCACCAAAATCGTGGCATTTTCCATCATGGATTTACAAGGATGAAACAGGAATTTTCACATGGGCAAATAGATTTCTACTCAGTGATACAGCAAACGTGTGCATGCTGCTATTTTAAAAGAGAACACATGATATGTGTTCAGAGTTGGACAAAAGTATCCTCCCCCCTAAAAAATTCCGAACGATATAAATTACTTAATTAAAAAGGTATGTTGTTTACTTATAATAATAAATTCGCAGTAGCTTTGGTTCCGTATGTGTTTGCTTATTGCTGTGTCCGTAATGCATTGATAACGAAAGCATGACGTGGAAGTTTGAGAGATTTATCCAGCTGGCTTGGCGCTTCATTTTTAAAGCACTTTTTTTTGGGAGCATGTTGAATGGCTATTGTCAACACGTTCGGATTTTTTTTAGGCGTAGAGTATATTATAATAAAACTTGTTTGGCTGATTTGAAGTCTTACAACCAGCAATTGATCACTCCGCTCAGTGGAAAAGCCTTATAATCTGACATTTAACAAATCAGTAAGCCTCACTACTATTTAAGTGTGATTTTTAAGAAGCACCTTGCAGGCTCCCATATAAAGGTGAAAGATAGGTCACCAATTTTAACTATATTTTGATTTGAAAAACACTGGTGGATGGTGATTCTCTGATTTTTAAAAAAAAAAAAAAAAATGCCCCCCCCCCCCTATTAAGGATGTGAATAGACCCCCTAAAATCAGGCCCTTTTCATCAATTTTACATTTTAAAAAAAAAAAAAAAAAAAATACCAAAGTTCAAGGTTATATAAATATACTTCAACAAGAGAGGATTCCAAGGATCTTTGCCAGATGATATTTTGGAAAGATGTGCTTTTCACCACTTCTTTTTTTTATTTCGAATATTCCAGGTAAAGTCCATGAAGGGATCTAAAGAGGGCCAAAAATGAAAAAGATCAGGGGGACACGAGGGCGCAAAAAGACACCAAGTTCAAAACACCAGCGCTCCAGGACGTACCAGCAGTTAAAAGCGGAAAATCAATGTAATCATGAAGATGGACATTTCAGCTAGACATATGTCTTTAAAATCGTGTGGAGTTATGTACCCATTTTGAATAGGGGTGTGTGCCTCTCCTATTTATCACTTGGGTAAAAAAAGAAGTCAAGTTTTAACTCAGTTTTTATTGTTAAATGTATCATACACATTAGTTGAGTGGAGGATTGTCCATGAATGTTGTGTAATGAGGGTACGCCTCCACATCGCTATGATGTATATGAAGAAAAAGACATTTTAAGGTGGGGGGGGGGGGCAATTATCCCATATTGTAATTCCAGTAATAAATATCAGAACTTCCAATCTGACAGTGCAGAGTGTGAGTATACAGCGCACGTAGTTGACACCTCATGAAATCTGACATTTTACTACTTAAACCCGGTTACTCATATAAAATTATGCTTGATAGAGTGGTACCTACCATTTTTAAGTAGGGGTGTATTTGGTGTACAGAATTAAAAATATGGTTCTTGTTGTGTTACTTAAAACATGCAATTTGTGCCTCCTAATAAATTACTTAGCACACTTACGTACTAAAATTATTTATTGTTTCTCTATCTAACATGATGTCGGATGTTTTTTTTCACTCAAAGATTCCTAAATTGCAGGGATAATGAAAAGTAAATATTTGCAGAATTCTACTCAGAGGAGGTGTTTTTGCATATACCAAATTTTTCTTTGTTGTGACTTATTATCTAACTAAAGCCTTCCGCCCGATGTAGTCCCCCGACATAGCTTTGAGCGAATACTTTTCCTTAAGCCCATCTTGTTTTTGTCCTGTAATTGAAGAAAGAAAAAGTGAATAGCAGAGCCGAATAGAGCCTACCCATGACGGGTGATGGTAAGCCCAAGCGTGGTCGCTAGCCCCCCCGGTGATTTCCATGCGTAACAAGTTTGATCATCTGGAACAATTCTTGACCGTGGATGCAATAGGGTTCATTTCTCATGTTTTTTTGGTCTTCTATGAGGTTGATGAACAAAATTTAGCAAGGGTGCAGTGCAGCCCCCTAAAAGTATGAATTCAGGAGGGGGTATAAGTCCGTAATAGAGGGGTCACAAATGAGAATGCTTGGATGATGTAAAATTAAAAATGTCCATTTTGTTACAAGAATTAAAAAGGTATGGTTTTTCGACCTACAACGATGGTTTGAGATATACAAATTCGTCGAAGCGTCAAAAGAACTTCTTTACTAATCCTTTAAATAGGATCGAATTGTTCTATTTCCCTTCCTCAATACGCACAAAAAATCGTTTTTGCGCTGCCCACCTAATCGACACGTGGCATGACCTTGTTTGTCATTACTCTGAAAACCATTACTTTTGTTGCAATCTCTGTGGGAAAGGTGAACAAGTTGAGACCATTTTTAAGAAATCGCACAATACTGAAAATTTGAAATTGGTGGTGCCCTTTGGCAACTGACGAGTTTCGTGTTAATATCTCCGTAAGTCGTAGGTGTAACAAACTATAGCCTTTTTAATACGCGTAACAAGATGGACCTTTGGTTAAATTTTTTACAACTATCCACTGCAAGCATTCTGGCCCCTGTCTTAGGGACCCCTCCCTCCCTGGGCACCTCGCTAAATTTGTTCATTACCATTCATATAAGATCTATTCACTGATGACCCAACTAAATTGTCTCCAGATGACCAACTATACATTTGTGTTCGCGCGATGACCCAGCCTCGTTGCTGTATGGTTTTGAAAGGGTGTGGGAATGGTTGGTGATAGGCGCCACTGGCAGAAATGGAAGTTTGTTAACCTTAATGCCTTTCTGGTTTTAGCCTCTATCCTAAAAGGGGATGTTTGGTGTGTATTCATTGAATGATTTAATCGGTATTGCCAGTACACTTTCTGGCAGTGCTAATATGGTTTGTAGAATGGGTATTAGTCAAATCGGCCATTTTTTAATTGGATTGTTGAATTATAAAATTGATTTTAGTAGTAATTTGCAGAAAACAATCTATCTCATCAGGATCTTGCTCCACGTCACCATCAGAATATATTTGACCCCACAACATTTGATAACAAATTAGTTTATGGGGAGCATCCGGTGGCCTAAATGCAATGGGTAAGACGTCTTGTACCTCTTACAACTCCTATCATATGCCCATATTGGCTGCATCATTCCCCTTATAGAGATATGCAAAATGTTGACTTTTTGTGCTATGTTGACCTTTTTATACCCGCCCACCCATGCAGGCCCAAGGGAAGCACATGTCATGGGGCTTGTGTCATCCTATCCTATTAAATATCAACCCGTACGGACCTAAATTGGGCGGAAAGTAGCAACCCTTTGACATCAACCTCCTGTAATGTCATCCCTTCCCTTCAACCTCATTTTCCAGGTTGAATTTGAATAATACTACTATTGGTCCCCCTGTAAGTAAGTTCAGTGCCTTATATTTTTCGATATCATGTTTTTTACCCCCTATAAAAAATTATAATCATTTGAATGGAGGGGAAATTTTAGTCATTGTTTTTTGTTGGGTGACCTGATAACAACCTCGTCCTCTCCACTTTACCTCGCACAAAATTGAATTTTTGTATCAGAAGAAAAATTCCTATATTTCTCATTACGCATTGACATTTAAGCTTATACGGTCCAGAAATGTTTCCTTTTGATGTTATGACAAAATTGTCTCCAATGTGGTCTCCACATTACTTAATAACAAACACACCCTGTCCTATAAAGAGGCCCAATTTAGCACACATGTTTTTTCTACTATCCCAACGGCTGAACCCCCGAATTTTAACTCAAATTTGTAATCAAATGTTCTTTCCCATAGTTAATGTGGTAATGCCTGCGTAGTTTAGATAATAGCCATACTTGACCATTTAAAAGCCCAGAGGCCTAACTTGCGAACTCTACGTAATTCCTCAATGAAACGTGTTAATATTTTTTGGAACAAAGTTGCAATTACATACAATGCCATCAAATTCATTCTAAACCTGTGCAAATCTAAAATGAACCCTTTTTTGGCCCTTTTTTTATATTTTTACCAACCGTGAAAAATCTACTTTCTTCAACCTTAGGTTTGTACTATACTCTGAAACCGTTTTTACCCATTTGAGATATTTTAATGGAATGATTTTGCTGCTTTTGGATATGCTCTTTCCTGATAAAAAATAAAGTGGCAAGGTACCATGTAAAACACCCTATTCTTACTTAACCTTCGTCTTACCACCCCCCTTCTAGATTTGGTTGTACCTACCAAAAGAAACACACCTTCAGGGGCTACAAGTGCCCCTGCAAAATATAGGGCTAAATCATAGGGCCAAAAAAAAACAATAATTAGGTTAATCTAGGGAGAATCAAGAAAATTATAGGGAAAATATAGGAATTTGTATTATTTTACTTGGATGTGATCGGCTTTCCATTGTAATTCACAGCAGCACTTTTAATTCAATAGAAGATATGTGCCCAAGAAGCCGTCCTGCTTTATTGACTATATTACATGAAGATAATATCTCATGTTTGGATTTGAAAATTGGGGGGGATCTTCTGACTGTGCACCTATCCCTATGTGTATTTGTTTTGAGGATCTCTGGGTTTCCTGCAGATTATAATTATTAAATATGACTCTATATAGTCAATCCTTTGAAGATTTGACCTTATTTTTGATGTTGGACCCAATTCATAGTCAAAGAGGGTTTTTGTTTTCTGAAGTTTTAATTATTCATTTTGAGATACATTGGACACCTCACACTTTACAACAGACGAAAAATGTACATGTGCCTTCCCTACTATCTTCTGGCAACACAAATAGTTGTGTATGTTAGAAGTGGTAATAGCCTCAGCTATATCCCTCTATCTTTATCAACACTAAATGTAACACTATTCAATATCAGCACTTGAATCCATATACACCAATGTCATCATTAACAAGGGAGTTGCATTTGCCAGGTTTTCTCAAGCATGGTCAAATGTCACATGGGTCATTAAGGTCAATCTGTGTACAAAACCCCAATCCTTACCAGGTGCTCTTTTCAGAAAATGTGGTTGCAATTTAAGATTGTAATCAAAAGGTGTCCAAAGATAATGTAGGGGTCATTAAGGTCAATCTTTGTACAACTCTCTAAATCTTGGCCAGTGGTTCAGTTGATCATGATTGAACATAGATTTTAATACCCTCATTTCTAGGAATTGCATTGACATTAAAAAAGGTCAAAAGCTCACAGCAGGCTCAGAGGTCCATCTGTGTCCAACGGGTATTTTGAGGCTGGTTATTTTTTTTTTTTTTTAATTTTTAATTAAAAAGACATTAGTAAATGCATTTATAGTTTTAAAACCACATTAGTTCAAGGTACATAGGGTCTTTATATGCAACCTACACATGGTACCACCTGGTAAATTTTGGCCATGATTCTTTTACACAGTATGAGTTAATTGATCAATGTGTATAAGAGTGATCAAGAGTTGAACAATATTAGCGATCAAGGGAATAAGTAGAAAACACAAAAAAAACAATTTCAACAGATGTGACCTTGACCTTTTCTTTGACCTACAGATCTTAATCTCATACCAATGTTGTGTTAGCCAATATGGTCTTTGGTGCAGAGATGTCATTTCCTCAAAATTGCCTCAAAAAATCTAAAAAGGCCAAGAGCTTCTGGGGCTTGTGCCTGAGCAAATAAAAGTCTTGAAAGATCATATTGCAAGCAAATCCTCATAAATGGGGGTATTTTTTAAAAACTAAAAGGAGCCTTATGAATGGTAGGGTTTCAAATCCAGCTACACACCCTCAACCAAACCAACTCTGAGTAGCCCTCCCCATGGGAGAACAGTTGTGTTTCCGAGTTTACTAACGCCGACTTCTGTATAGCAAATCTATTTGTAAAATATTAAAGCATTGGTCTATGATTCTGACAAAAAAAGATATTTTGGTTTTTTAACTCCTAAACTAAAGATTAAGCTCAAACAAAGTCTCAAATCCAAAAAGTCTAAATTACAAAAGACTTGAAGCTTACTCTTTCGACAACCATGACTAATTAAGATTGAGATGCCTCATGTTTTAATGCTGTGTTTAAAAGCTCCTATATGAAATGTAGACTCGAAAGGCAATACTTTTGGATCATTCTGTGAAAAAAACAAGCAAAACATCAATCTTTAATTTCTGTGGAGAAAAAAATATAGGGAATATAGGGAATTTGGAAGTTTAATAGGATTTATTAGGAGAGGGTCAAAAATAAGTAAATATAAGGACTTATAGGACCTGTAGCTGCACCTTTTCTTGTGCCAAAGGATTTTGTTTGTCAATGCCATTTTAATGCAGGGAGATCAACCGCACAGGGCTATCTAAAGTGATGGATAGGGTGGTCCCCCCCCACCCCCCCCCCCCCCCAATGAGGTACCAACACACCCGTGCCATCGTAATACCACATACACTTGATTTGGGTACCAAGGATAGCTATTATGCATCCTCTTTCATTGAAAAGAAACAGAACATATTCTTACTCAGAATACATTATCACAAATCGCAGTCAGCAAAACTGTCATTTCCACAACATACCCCAATGTAGAATAGGAACATAATATCTTTTTTCAACCAAAAGTTACGAACATCAGACTTTCATGTGGTTTTGGCTCTAAATGATGGCAAATGACTATAGGTTTTAGGGCCGATGATAATTATTTTTTTTCGTCCCAGTAAAAATCAATTTTTCCACCATACATCCAGTGTTTTCATACTTCCTTGGCTTGCTGTCATAATGACGTCATCAATAACGGAAATATTTGTCCTTATTTTAAATACCAATGGATGAAGAAACTCTTAAGCTATCATGTGGTAATGCAAATTCTTTGGGAAATCAATGTTTTCATAACGAAATCCTGATGTGTGTTGTTAAGAAAATGGCTCATGTAGATGAGGGTTAAAGAAATAGCTTACATGACTAAAATCACATCACATTGACCAACCGGTGCACGATGAAGGAGGAATTTATGTAAACCACTAATCATCCCTGAAGATGAGTTCTGTTTACAATCATGTATAAAATATCTAACATACTTCAATTATGTGTTTGTGCACTTGCATTTGGCTGTAAAAGTGCAAGTATAAAAAAATTTGAAGTATCTCCACATTCATTTTTAACCCACCTTTTTTAAAAAATCGAAGATCCCTCACACATCTGAACAACGAATGCTTAGCCGAGGCATAAGACATGCTCAGGCAATAAAGGAATTACCAACTGATTTGAGTTTTAAAGAATGGTTGCGTAAAATGATATTGACATTTTTGCTAAATGTTGCTACTTGGTGAAAATCACTGATTTCGGGCTTAGAAAAATACATCGTCTAGAAACACCTGCGGGGTACATAAACTGTGCAAAGATAAACAATTACATGCTTAACAAAAGATGATCAATAATAAATTTGTTATTTAATTTTTAGAAGGCTTCCTTCTATTTTGCCAATTTTTTCATTGTTTTTCCCCGCAATGTAAAGAGTAAATAGGGCATTTTTAAGGGGGGTCCTTTCACCATTAAGGGGGGGGTCTGATTTATTTTTACTTGGTGTCATGACTTATTCACCAAACCCATCCATGCTGTGGAATTTGGTTGAAATCCGCTGACCCCCATCTTTCAGCCCTGCATTGTGCTTAAAAAAAATGCCACTTAAATATGGGAAGGTCATGAGGATCATTCTCGATCTCTACCAACGTTAGCATTGGGGTTATAGGACAGAATTGATCCACTTTTGCAAAAATTGGGTGAAATGGTAACAACCAGTTATCAAACCGGCTGGGAATTTTAAATCTACATATATATTCCATCTTAAATACCACCCCACACCAGTTGTTCCATGTAGTAAACACCTCTAGGTATCCCCACTTCTTAGGCAGCATCATTCACCCACCTACAAGCACAGGCACAAGCCCCCCAAACAACAAATTTTGGTGAAAAGCTTCTACAATCCAAACCATGGTAAAAGTACCCCTAGTCCTGTTCTCAACCCCTTTTAGCCAATTGTGTTTTGAAACTGGACGTCTTCACAACATATGTCCTGCAACCGCCATGGTAAATCTGTGTTAGAGAATAAAGTTATTGTTTTTAGTCTCTGGCCGTCTATTCTATCATGTGATCCTCACACAGGCTACAGCATTATTTTATTTGAGAACATGCACAGCCAAATTGTCTATGCCAAAATAGTGCTGTAGCATGTGATGAACATGGTACTTGTAATAACGACAGAGCCTAAAACATACAGTTATTCATTCTTTAACACTTTTATTCAAATAAGCTATTAGTAGCATATTACTAAAATTATAATAGATTTTATCCAACAACTAGTAACTACTGGAGCTTTTTTAATTGATCAGTCGAATGTTGCTATGCGCCTTCGATTGGCCCGAGTAGTGCGTATGCATATTGCTGTGACATGCACGCACTGTACCATGTGATATCGTCTCATATCACATGGCTAGGAACCGATGAAATTGCGTAAACAATCAAGTGTTTAAGAATTAACAATGCACAATGATCCATACACATTTTTGTTTGTTGCTATTGGTATCTTTGCAGGAAAACATGAATACTGCCAAATTTTGCATTGAGATCTCTCCTCTAGAATCTTCTCCACAATAAAAATAAAAAGAATTTTATGAAAGCATTAACTCTCATATTTTGAAATATCCTCTTCAGAAGATTCCATAGTATCAAAAAATGTATGGTACTTTATTCAACCTAATAAGCACCCCCTACAGAATATTACAAATGACTACTCTGTAAGCGTCCCATTTTCAATGTAACTGTATAACTAATTTGGCAAAAATATTAAATACAATTATCATATGAAACTTTTGGCTTAGGATTCTGTGACTTTTGATGGAAAAACCTGCATTTTCATGCAAATATATAAATAACTAATTTTGACTTTTATTTCAACATTTTAATAAGCTCCCCTGAAAAAGACTGACTTAAGCGACCAGGGCACTAAATAGGTTGTATTGTTTCAAAAAAGTGTTGTACTTTTCTTGACTCAGGGAGTCATATCTACACAAAATTGTGTTAGAATGGAGTGCACATACATAAACACAAAATTGTGTTAGAAGTGCAGTTGCAAAATTGTGTTAGACTCAGAACTTAGCAAAATTGTTAGAATTGAAGACAGATTTAAGAATACACAAAGTACCTATGGCTTTACCATTTCTTTGCCATTATATGCTTATGTTATTGACTTGAAAGTTCATGTATTTTGTCCAATCAATTGACTTCTGTATTTCCATAAAATGTCTCTACAAAAGTGGACCAATTCTCAATGTGATAGAGACTCAACCCAGAGGGTGTTTTGAACTAATCCCATAATGCATTGCATTGTGCCTATACTGTACTGTACTAAACATGTGTCAGTACTTAGGGATAAAAAGTGTTCCAAAAATTTAAGGACCACAGGACATTTCATGATCATACCAACAATTCCCCAAGTACTAACACTTCGTAGGCTAAAATGAGCGTATAAGTCAGGATTTTTTATGTTTTAAGAATAGGATTTGCGGGATCAATGAACTGAGTGCGGTAAATTTATTCCCAAAACGGTACATATGTGGGATTGACTTCAATACATCCATCTGAACTCACCCAACTAGCAACCCAACCCAACCCACCACAAATCCACTGCTATAAACTCACTGGACGGGTACACAATAAAGCCGGTACTGAACTATCCTGTATACTAACCAAATGTAAGAGTACGGGTAAATGGAACATTCTGACTGGGTAGCACAAACAATCCACACGGATGTATACTCTGTACCTTTAAGTCCAAAGTAATCATAACCCCCACAAGGGATGTGCCTGGTATTTGTCGACTTAATGGAAGTAATATGTGTAGCTTGTAAGCATTTGTTTTGTTCGTACCTCATTCCGCTTGTCTTTATCGCGTCGATTTAGTTGCGCCTAAGCGTGTTGTACATCGCGTTTTGTATAAGAGGGCGCGATAGTGCTGCGGCAGCGCAATCGATACTTTACTTTGTACTTCAAATGATTTATATTAACATATCGTATACAAATATTGACTGCTCATGAGGAAAGGTGCAAAACACTACGCAAGTGTCTGACACCGTGGGCCACTATTTCTTTCCAAGACCGAAGGTCGATAGAAAATAGTAGGCCACAGTCAGGCGGGCTCCAGTTAAGTCACCGAGGGAATATTTTCACCATCACGAATATAGGCAGTCATATTGTTTTATATAACATAATAAAAATATTTCTGTCCAATTTGAAAAACTTCCAAAACATGAACAGATTAAGCACTATGGCATCTAGCAATTTCTCCATTTGTAGCAAAAATTCAACGGAAATTGCCCAAAAGTGAACTGTAACTACCAACTAGCAAGCATATGATCACCAGGACAATCACCGTGATCACCGGCGATTCAAAGATACCAAGCATTAAAAAAGCCCATAAAACGACTATTTCAACCACCACTTTTTATGGGAACTTTTTACCCTCCGTGAAATTTTGGGGAACTAGTCCTCAAATAATTTATGACATTTGATATAGTATCTATCATCAATGACAGAAATATTTTTATGTTATAAAAATAACAAAATGTTTTGTATCTGATCTGGCCATAGTGCTGGGACGTGTACCGTTTTAAAAACTTGTCATGAAGAAGGTCCCAACTGTACGTTAAGAAAATTCACTACACGTTACACGTCAGTAAATACTAACCTTTTTTCATAGTTTTTTAATTGCTGAGGTGACATTTTTCACCAACATTTACCCACCACCGCCGTCAGTGAAAAGAATAAGTTAAAAAGTCCAATGCTGTTCTAGAAAGGTTTCCCGACTTTTAACGGACAGGAATCCCCATTTTTACCAGTTCTTGGTACGTGCGAATGGGGAGTCTGTTGTTTACTGTCAATTATTCTGTTGGACAGATTAACTACCGGTACTATCCTAAAGGGACGCAACTTGGTAACAAAATAGGGGCAACCCATAGTGATTTTGTTGTTGGGTCTTTGGGGATAATTCAACTGCTTTATTTTGGGATTAAAACATAACGTGGTAAGTACCAACAACATTTTATGGTTCAAGATGTAATGATCAACGCAAGCCGGGTAAACCTGGATTAGGCATGATTTATGGCGCTAGACATGCATTTCATGGAATCGCCACATTCGCATCGTTATACGTATACCACGCTAAACCGAACGGAATACTGACCGTGTACACGATAGGAAATTAACAGCTAAACTCAACTCAACTCCCAGCTCTAATCTGGCAACACTTTCTCAACTTTGCAATGCCAGGATCACATAATGTGTTACTGTTGACAACAATTGTTCTTTGAGTGGGACATGGTCCACCTAAAACAATGCGATACTTTTGATGACACACACACAACTCTCAAAATCTACTCGGAAAACAAACACAATCACCTACATATGTGAACATGTTCCCACTGACTTTAAAAACTCATGAATCACATCTTACCGTTTTTTCTTGTAAATGGGATATATCATCATGATCAGCCTTTTCCTCCTACAAAATCCATAATAATTCATCAAATAGTGTTAGCAATTTGGTAAATTTGATCCGTCACTGAGATGATTATTTCTGAGAATATTTGGTTCAGTATCATGTACTCTAATTGAAGCTAATATTTGAATAGTAGAACAAATCAGTAAGTACATAGGGCCTTCACTTCAGCCAATTATGGAGAACTCGTACACCTGGTTCGTTGTTATTCATCGCAATTTGACGATATTTTACAGATACAAGGTCTTATGATTTTTAATTATTAAAAAAAAAAAAAAAAAAAGTAAATATTTTTTTCAACCAACTATCCTAGTGGTTACCTGATTGGGCGCACATAAATACAGTATTCAATCCTTATTGCACCCATGCCCAAGCAGGCCAGCAAAATCCCCAGTATCCTGTTATCAACATTCCCTAAAAAAATTATCAGTGGCTGCAGAAAAAAATCAAGACGGTCCCAAAAAAATACTGAGGCAAATTTTTGAAAATCTCTAATGATGTTTTTTTGTTGGATTTAATATGTGGATAAGTGCAGTCATCAGTAGGGACGTTGTGATACATGCTCATGATAGGCACCCAATTTTACTAAATTTTCCATAAACGTTTTTAACATAGACTCTAAGTTCCCAGAAGGATTTTATTTATCTCTGTCCTGCCAATAAGCCCCCACCCCGACTTTATCAACCAACTTATGAGGTCCAATTTTGTCATTTTAGCCTATTTTTTCAACTTGACCTCACATGACCTTTGACCTCGGCATATGACCTTCGACCTCACACATATAAGGGTCCCTGGTGCACCTATGACAGAAGATTGGTTTCCAATTGAACTTTTCAATTGAGGTCAAATTAAAAAAAATTAAAACAATTTAGTGACCCACACATCCACCCACATACACACGCACAAACGGATGCTAAGTGGTCCTGCCAGCTATAGCTGGTGGCCCACAACAAAAATGAGAGCATCAAGCAGAGCATATATAGCCACAGGGGCCGGGGGCCTGTTCCCCCAACAATCATTTTCCATTGGTACATTACGTCCGTAAACTACATTTAGCCTAGAATCTTTCTTTTTCTTTTGAGGAAGAGATGCATTCATCCTGAATACATGTTTAAGGTACTATGACGTAGGTACTAAGCTCTCTAAGCCTGACTTTCAATGTATGGTACGTTTTAATGGATAGATTACAGATGTGCTCTGTACTATACAAGGCTGTGCCCACCCCAAAAAAACCTAAAACCTGGCTACGCCACGGGCATCAACGATGCTGGTGGCTTACTACTCCAATGGTAGGGCGTTGAGTGGAGGGTGAAAAACCACTCAGACTGTCAGCAAACAATGGCATGCAAGTGTTAATTCCCATAGAGTCCCATAGCCATGAATTTTTGTTCATTGTAACCCCATCACCTTCTGACTCATTTAAATTAATCAGTTTTCAATACACACGTCACACACACCCCAATAAGAACAGTCCATAAAAAATTACAAGTGCATTCCAAAAGGAAAATAATGCATGTTTGGTGTTGTCATAAGCAGAGAAAATTGTTTAACTACTTAATTTATGCAATATACTCCATTGGGCAAATCATTATTCTTCTTGCATTAGCATCACATATAACTTTGTCCCCAGCCAGAAGTACTAAGTGATACTGTGGGCCGGATACCCAGATCCGCTTTCAATTTGCCAAGTGCGCTTGTGCTTTGACTACGCTCGCGCTGAAAGTCGCTACATGTATACGCCCGCATTGTTACTTTGTACTTTGGCTGGACAAGTAATAAATAGGGTAATACTCCTGACCAGGATAAAAGAACTGTATACTACCTGCCTACTATTACATCGGTAACTATTAACTGTACTGGCCTACTATGACCATTTGTCTACTACAGGTATTTGCACACTACAGAGTAATTTTGTTCATGCACTGAACATGGATCCTTGATGTGTTCATGGTGGGTGGTTTCTGACCCTGCTATGCTTGCTGTAACACATGGTCTACATCCTTATCCCTAACATTGATAACCTTCCTTATGACCTGGATTTTGAGTGGCAATGGTTCCCTATGCATGCAAAAGGTGGAGGTCACACAACATAGTAACCAAGAGAGTCAATATGATATTTGTCTTACAATAATTTGATAATTGCTTTAACATATCATGCATTTTTTCTTGTGTGGTCTTGCTGTTCGATTTCAGAATCATATCGCGCATGTGAATTGACCCAGCCAGCTGCATTGCATCACTGGCGAAGGGTACCGACTGGTCCCACAGATCGATCTGTGGGGAGTAATATAACCCTCTGACACAGATGATAGGTAATTGGATTGCGCTTCACCGTGTTTACTTTTCTTATTTCAAAAATTTATCGTGCCTAACAAACCCTTCAAATTTAGTTTTATTCATATCGTTTTAATGCCCAAATGCATGGTTTTCATGTATGAAACTCCTTAAACACATACCAACTTTGACTTAAATCTCATAACGCCAACTTTTTCACACAGTTGTTCCAACAAGTTCGTGCACCTCTGGCTAAGTTGAATAAATTCACATGTAATTAATAATTCAGTGCCGTAAAGGTCATTTCAAACTCTTTTTACACAGGCGAATACCGTTTTCTTGATTGCACATATCCCGAAATTTCACCATGTTCAGTTACCAAATACGGATAGCACTTACGCACTTATACAGGTTTTGACCAGGGAGATTTTCAAGGTGTACAGGATACTCGTGCAGACCAGTGAACCTCGTGTTAATCAATGGCTATAATGAACTGGCTTCGTTTCTTCAATCAAACTCTACGCAAATAAAAAATAATTCTTCTTATCTATTATTAACAATCATTTTTTAATTGTACATTAACTAGAATTTCGCGTTTCTCGGCTTTCGCACCCTCCCCCCCCCGCTATAAATTCAAAGAAATAAGCTGTGGGCCGCCCATGACTTTGACCCTGGCACGTGAACCTTTGATCTCATCACCATATGAGGGCTCGCATGGCGCACCTATGACAAAAGTTTGGTTCCAATTGAACTTCAAGTTTTCAATTTAGGATCAATTTTACATTTTTTCGCCCATTTTTCAACTTGACCTCACATGACCTTTGACTTTCAACATAAACCTTTGACCTCATACATATGAGGGATCCCTTGTGCAACCTATACATGAAGTTTGGTTCCATTGAAGTTAAACTTTTCAAGTTGGGTCAAGTTAAAAAAACTTAACCATTGGTGACACACACTCCACACAAACACACACACACACACATCACCATTACATACACACGACAACGATTGCTAAAGTGGTCCTGCCAGCTATAGCTGGCGGCCCACAATAAATTGAAGGCGTATTAAACCATTTGGCAAATTTCACGTGCTTTTATGATGATAACACTTCCATATTTCACCAATTTGAGAAGTTTTAACACCCCCAAATGATTTCCAACTAGCATGGAATGTTAAAATGACCTCAGGTCATTTGTGTTTTAAAGCGTGTTTATCAACAAACACTGAGTATGTCTTGAGTGAAACGATCCGTGTGCTTTCTTTTGTTTTCAATACGCGCTTTCCATTTTGAATCTTGTGACGTTTTGAAAGTGAATTAACAATTGTGTCTACGTGAACTAAGGAAACAATCATCAACAGTAAAATCGGTATGCAATTTTGTGTGTAACACGGTGAAGCGCAATTCAATTACCTTTCGTTTGTGGTTGAGGTTTATTACTCTAGCCACAATTCAGGCTGTGTGTGACCGACTGGCCCAAGTTTTTGTTGAACCTCTTGTATTTTGTATTGTCTGACATAGTGTCCAGTGGTGTTTTTTATTTGAAACCCATGGTCACCCTTTTAATAAAAATACCCTTTATACTGAAAAGTCATAACCCACCCTAAGCTTTTTGCTTTTGCAAGGTTAATGCCAAAGAACTGGAATATCGTACCAAAATTTAATTCTGATATGAATGATCACAAATTCCATTGCTACGTAGACATTGTAGGATAGTCCTGCTGAGCAAGACTCTTGTACAATTATCATAATGTCTTTTTAACTTCATGTTCACCTCGTATGAACATCGTACGCGATCGTTAATAGCGTCCACGGGACCATGTATAAACAAACGTTTATACTGTATGCCTGCTGTGACGAATGCCGAAGTGGTAAAAAATCATGCAATATCGGGCTGAATTTTTATATTATAATTTAATTTTGTAAGTAATACTTAGCAGAAAGTATGGTGAAAGAATGGGTTCATTCGTAGTATTTTCGGTATGAACGTTGTTTATTTCCCTCGGGCAAAGCCCTCGGCATAAACAAGCGTTCATACCCAAGTACTATGAATGAACCCTACTTCATCAAATGGAGGAGTCATGCCAAAATAGCACTGTTAATTGTTATTACGGGAGCCATGTTGGAACCGAACTGCCCCACGAAGCTGGGAAGTATTTCACACCAGCAATGAAATTTGTTGGCAAAATCTGCAAGCAGTGCTGGTATGCAAATCACTTTAATTTAGTATTATCTTGATATTAGACACGAATTTACAATCACTATAAAAGAAAATCTATTTTAGAACTCTTCATTTGATTGTTGACATGACAGAGTTATAGATTTTTCAGTTACAAAAAATCAGCACAGTTCCGATTTGCAAAGCACTACGAAAAAATGAGCGTAGTGGCTAAATTCCATTCGTTCAGAGCTTCTCTGGGGCAGTAACCATAAAAAATTACACGCTTATTTTTTTTTGTTACTTTTAATACACGCTATTAAGATTCACCTCTCAAAACCCGACGCTTTTTAAGGATTTGGCATTTTTCAACCCACGCTTTACTAAAGCGGGCACTGCATACTATGGTCATTAGGCGATAATAGCATTTCGTTCCATCATGGTTATGGTGCTGTTACGGGATGCAATCTTCTAACATGGAATAGAACTAGAAATTGCAATTTTTCAAGAACCAGGTAACAGATTGACCTATTAAGGCCATTCACAATATAATTCTGAGTTCCGTTTACCGCCGAATTCGACATTCGTCACCGCGTAAAATAATTTAATTGTAATATTAAAATAACAAAATATTTCACATTTTCCCATAAAAACATAATTGTTTTCACAATTCTTGCCGATTTTCGGAACTTTTTTATCGTATTTCTTTATTCCCTGATCTGTCAGATCGTTTAAAAAACAGTATGTCCTGTTACTCCCCAGAAATTTCACAACTAATCAAAAGCGCAACTGTAGAACTCACACACTATGGGGTCTTTAACGCCTGCATTGTGATTGTCCCAGTGGAAGTTCGTATTCTAACCCGCACGTCTTGCACAGAGAATAGGCGAACTGACTGTCTGCATAGACGATAACCGTTTCAACTTTCTTTTGGATAACTTCCTTGACTGATCGGACTTGTTAAGTATGGCCTACCTTTACCATAAATTAAATTTTTTTTTTTTAAATATCATTCTTTGAAATAAAATAATGTTCTGATATTCGGTGATAGCCACGAGTTTAGGAAATTCGACCATACGAACATGAGGCAGAAAAGTGTGTGTGTGGGTGCAAATTCACTACCTCCAATATGTTTTTCCCATGCAATATCGTTGGACTTCACAATGTTTTTCATGAACCAGATGCCATTTGTTGTTGTCACTTGTAAAATTAAATATTGGTCTATATTTCCTGGCCATACTAGTTAAGCGTTACTGTGGAAGGAAAAGAGATGACACAGTCCGTGGACTTTGCTCTGACAGTGACCTGGAGTCCGAGTGCCGGAGACTGACTCCAGTCTGTGAGATGCAAATTGTGGCAGAAACAGATAGGAGGCACTAGGAGGGGGGGTGGGGGGATAGGAGTTGTAGTAAGGGAAAGCAGGGGGACGTAAGAGGTGGCAAATGGAGAAGTATAGGCTGGTAGTAAAATGAATTGGGGGAAGGTGGGATGGGGTGGGAGTAGGGGCGTGGTGCTGGGATGTGTTGTGCAGGTACTTCCTTTGCTTGGGGGGTCGGATTTGGAGGATGTTGTACATGTATTATGTCTGCCTTTTGGGCACTTATTTCATATTTTTTTGGTGGTTTTTTCATCCCCGCCAGAGAGACAACTGTACCAAATGAAAACATGGGTGCATGTTTTTTTTTTTTCAATTTTGGCTCAAAGGCACCATATTTGGGTGCTTTTTGTGAAAATTTGGTGACAGTTTTATGGGTTGGATTTTTTTAGTATGTCTGCCTTTTTGGGACACTTTTTCTGAATTTTGGTGTATAGAAATAGGTGGGTTTCAGGCAGAGAACCAATGTACACAAGAAAACAATGCCATGGGTGCATTTTGACCTTTTTGCTCAAAAGGCACCCACTTTGGGTGCTTTGTGAAAATTTGGTACCGATGTGGTTGTAATTTTTGAGGTATAGAGATAACTTTTTTTCCTGGGGGAGGTACATGTAATGATTGTTTTTTAGATTGCCCAAAGCTCACCCAGGTAGCAGCTAATTCAGTGTTTCTAGGACTATCTGTCCTGCCACACGTTGTTGATACAGAGCCATGAAGTCAGAGAAACAGCTGGCATATTTAAACGAATGTCATTGCTTTTTTAATTATCATTTTTTTGTTTTATTTTTGTGTGTGTTTTTCAATATCTTTTGTTAGGATTGGCCTTTTCTGGGGGGTGATCCCCCCCCCCCCCCACAAGCCTGTGCAATCCCTTGGCATGTAATTACTAGTATTTTGCTCTCAAGTGCAAGTTCTCATTACGTCTGCTTTTTGCCAAAAAAAATCAGTGTTTCTAGTCTAGATATATGTTTCAAACATCCTAACAGGTAATATCCTACTAACCATAACACACCCTTGTTGATATGGCCATGGTGGACCAGAACATCCATTTTAATGTGAGATAAAGTTAACACTCAGGGCTTTAAAAATGAATCTTATCAAATGTATTGGACAAGAACAAGTATTTTTACATTAAGAGCAGGTCAAATTTTACTGGCAGATGAAACATCGCCACCCTAAAAGGTATCCCAATGCATGACGCATGGCCTTATTATTCTAGTACATGTTCATGAACCGATAACATATTTGCCAAAAATCAGGCATTGAAAATAGATATTAAAAAAAATAATTACATATCGTTTTTACTACCTCTGGCAAAGCCTCTAGCACTGCTAGCAGGGATAAGAAACAGGTGCAATAAAGTGTTAAACTAGTGTTACCGTTAGTTTATAGAAGTCAAAAGCCGAAATATGTCAAATATTGCACTGCCAAGCTTTGGCTGTCGAAAATTAAATAATTAAATGTTACCTCGTCATATTTTTTGTCAAAAAAAAAAAAAAACCTTAACCGGACTCGTATTAATTGTGAGGGCCAAAATGTCCTGAGGAGATTTTTGAGGATACAATTTCTCTCAAATTGCACTAGATCATTTGTAGACCACCTACCAAGAACGTTTCAAAGATTTATTGAACAAACAAGCATGAAAGAAAACCGCAAACCTTGTGTTTGAACTGCCTGGCTATCCAAATCGTCCCTATCGTGCACACAGATATTCAAAGTGCTCATGGTTATCCTATAGCTATAGGAAACCATGAGCACTTTGAATATCATTTGGCCACAGAATTACAAAATCATCTTATGACAGCGTATTCAGCTTATTACTTCGTGTGATCATAACTTCCAAATTAATGAAAAAAAACCTGAGTTCGAAAAAAATTGAGGCGCTTCTCTCTGGAACAATGTCCTCAAGTCTCTTTACTGGATCTCATTCTGAAGAGGGCGCTTTCTATGAATCTATTTTTAAAAGGCTAGAGCATTTATATTTTTACCCAATATTTCAGATTATGTTTATTTATACTAGGTTGTGATCGAAGCGACGAAAGCAAACTACTCCCCTGCCTTCTAGTTCTAATTACAGATCTGAATGATAACAATTCCAAAAATACTCAGGGAGATGTTTATTTATAACAAATGCCATACTTCTGCAAACACGTCCCAAGGGGGGATGCAGTGGGGTCTCGAAATAGTAAACTCCACAAGTACTGTACTTGCCATGGATGTGTGACTGCCGAATTCTAACTCTTTTCTCACTACTGCCGTTAATCGCTCCCTCTTAATGAAAAATAGCATTATACGTTATTTCTGCTACATCACCATCACCATATAGCCATCAATAAGATTGCGGTGTTTGATAATATGCAGCTTCTATACCTTGAAATGATGTTGATTATTGGTTTTCCCTAGATCTGTAGCGCGAGGTGGCCGGTGATGCGAAACGCAATGAATAGTGATCCGCCATAACCAGTTCCGGATTCGGTGACCTTTGGAACCAAAATAAAAAAAAAAATCAGGCTGAAAACAGGAAGTAGCATAGCAGCATGCTGCCCTCCTTTTTAGCGGTAGTAATTAGGCAAATGCCCAAATGGCACAGTGAAATAAAACTTCAAAGGGTCACTAACAGACCTATCAGTGATTGGCTAAATCAGCAAATCGAAAAAATCATCAAAAGCAAAGATTTTAGGCATGTACGTACAAGTACAGGTATCCTACCATACCCTGCCAATGATAAGCTCAGAAGCAACCTGATAAGGACAGGATCGGAGAATTTAGTCTTATGTCCGAACGGACACTTTCCTACAACACGTAATTGAATGGAGAATTGTCTCTTGGAACCCTGCCGTTTTCTTCCTTTTCGTTCCATGCTCCAGCTGGAAAAGTTAACTTATGATAAGTCTACAGACTTATCCTTCACTTGAGCTTATTCATGCAAATTTCAAATATTTTTCAATCACTGATGTGTCTTAAACAAAGGAATGTCTTAAATACTCTGTGAGTTGGGGTTGGTTCCTGGGAAAATGTGAACCTCGATGCCCGAAACCTTGGACCTCCCCGATCCCCCTACTGTAAAACTTTTGACCCTTCCCATTGCCCCTTGATTCTGTACGCTTGACAATTACCTGACATTTTATTAAATGTCCAGGTGGAATCAAAAAGTTGCAAGAAGTCGAAGGATGGGAGATGAGAAGTGAAAAACCGAAATGCAGAAGAAGGATTAATTTTGTGTATGTGTAAATTCTTTAGGCCTATTTGAAACTACACTGTTATAGGCCTATTTTAGACAAGCAAGGCCTATAAGACGATACGATAGTATTTTGACAGTTTTTTGTTTTTGTTTTCTTGTGGTGACAATGTTACAGGTGGATGTTTTCTTTTCAAACAGTCTAAAGGGCATTCGTGCATCCACTACCTCGTCCCCCGACTTTCCCTAAAAAAGTTGAGATTTTTATATCCTTCTTCCTTCTTCCATGTAGTGAAACTTCATCGTTTAAGACTAAAGCACTTTGGTGGGGCCAGTTGATGCATGTGAAGGCACAAGTTTGAAACACCCCTTTAAAACTTCAATGATGAGTGAATTATTCCCTCTGGTAATATGTTCCAATGGCCCTTGCCGTCCGGGGAAAGAACGACGACTTGTGATAATCCCTCACTGAATTTTGGTATACGGAAGGCTTTCGATTTCCCAGTGCGAGTAGGTGCAGTGTGATCCTTAGAAATCAGATAATTGGAGATGTCATATTTGTTCTTAATCTTGTAAAGCATCAGTAGCAAGTCTTGCCAACCTACTCTATATCTGCTAGGTTTTGCCATAGTGTTGTTGGCAACAGCTCCGACACTGGATGTTCGTCTATTTGTCAAGGTAAACCTTGCACACGGCGTGGTACCTTCTCCCTTACTAGCACACGCCTGTGCAGATTGTGGATCCGCAACAGGACTGCTATACTCTAAGATGGGTCTGACAACCGGCACCAGCGCTTTGTATGTTTGTTCCTTCATAGACTGATTATTGATGTTTAAGTTGCGACGAGAAGTTTAAGGTAGGGCTATTGTGGCCCTTGGCAGCGATGTTGTCAATGTGTTATCCATCTGAAATCAGTTGTAATTGAAACTCCCAGATATTTGGTTTGCTCAACATGTTGAGTTGATGACCATGACTGACATGGAGTAGTAAGGACCATTCTCTCGGGTGATGTTGATGATTTCACATTTTTCGGGTGGAACTGACTCATCCATGTTTTTTACCAGCGAGATAAGGTTGTAAAGATCGGTGCTGGAGTAGTTCAGTATTCGCATCTCCTCTCCCTTCATAGCCATGTAGGTCATAGTGTCATCGGCCAAAAAAAGGAAGGTGGTAGATGTTTAAATTCTAAGCGATGTTCGATGATTCTGTTTAAAAAAGAACACAGGCATGGGCCCAACACTGAGCCTTGACGCACGCCTGAATCGACCGATACACTGCTGGAGGACACACCATCGATGACCACAGATGAGTTCGGTGACTGAGGAATTTTTTATCCATCTATTGACCTCTCCATCTATCCCATACCACTGTAGTTATCAACAAGTCTACTGTGTCCCACTTATCGAAGGCCTTACAGAAATCTAACACACAGGACATCGTTGACTGGAGAGGCGTTAATTCTTGCATGTTGGTCACAATATCAATATCAGTGTATCAACGTAGCATTGGAGGTATAATAATTAAATGAACCATTCATATGCACTAGCTGCAATTGCTTTTGTCTCTTTCGTTAGGTAACGATCCATATAGGCTTGCGCAAGAACACCGTTGACCGCCTACACATTGGTTGTCGAAGTGGGAATTTTGGTGTTCAAAGGAGACGCCGTAGCTACAACAAGCATGTGGTGATATTTGCGAGCTTACAAAATGGCAGCGAACTTGAAAGCGAGGGATGGCGATGTGTGTGTCAGATTATGCTATGTGCTATGAAGAAGATGAGTGAGACAGATGGTCCAACGGTCGTGGCAGTGATCAGTGGAGACGGGGCTTTGGCTAAGCAGAGGAAGGATGATCTAATTGTTGAGGCTGATGATTATGTATGTAGAGGAAGGAAAGAAAGTTGAAGGAGGGGATGTGGCAAACAGTAAGGATGAGCCGATGAGGACAACTGTTTTTAACGGAATAAAGTGGTGAACCGGGATGGTTGAAGATAGAGGACGATTGGTCGGACCGGTATCATGAAGGACATGGGATTGTTGGGCAAATGCCGCATGCATGATGAGCCACCCGACAATTCCAAATATGATTTAAAGAATAGAGAAGAAGTCGGAGGTCTTCACGACTTGTGATAAGGGAACAGCCGATTAAGCGAGGTTAAAAGCTTTGTTAGAGAGAAAGAGAAGGGTACCGGAGCACGTGCACGAGGCAAAAGAAAAAAAGAGCGAGACATAGCCATGGGGAGAGAAAAGTTAGGATCCCAATTTTTGTTAAAAATTTATGTATATCTGTATGTTTAATTTGGAGAAAAGATTCACTAGCAGGGAAGTATCTGTAATTTCATCCTGAAGAGACAAATTGGAATTCCCCTAGTGCTGTATGCATGGTGCAATTAATCTGTTGGCCACATTTTCAAAGATTTCTAAAAAAAAAGGCTACTATAAATAGCCCAGGGGGACTTTCCAGGGGATTTCCAGTATGGTGCAATAAGATACAACAGGTAGTTTCACCATATGTCATCATTGAACTTTATATTGGATAAAGACTGCATCATAAGATGATGTCTTATAGTGTTGTGTGCAATTGGAAAGTGTTAGGCTGTGTTTATGCATGATGCTGCCTGGAAATCCTATTTTTCGAGGTGTGGGAAAAAGGTGGTGAAATATTATAAATAAAGCTGAGCTTGTTAAGTAAGACTTGCCAGCTTTGGCCAGTAGTTTCAGTAGTTAAGTTCGATGTGATCTGCAATGTTAGTAGAGATCTGTAGATGATTCCATTAATAATATTGATACCACATTGCCGATGTCATCTTTCAAGACAAGAGATTTAAGTTTTTGGAAGAAAAAGGATTAGTTTGTGTCATAAAAATGGACATTTTGCGATAGACGACTTTGTGGGTAGCTAAACACTTACGGATTATTGTAGTGGAATATTGGTGTCGTCAAGGGACATATAGAACGGTCGTACTGAACTGCTGGACGAAGCTATCTTCAGAACTTGCCCGGAAAAAGAAAATTTTAAACATTTCTGAGAAGATTACCACGGAATTTTCATTGTGGAATATATTTAAAAGGAGTGTGCCCTTTTGAAATCTTCGCCGGGCATATATCGTTGAAATGCAATATTCCAAATTCTTGAACCAATTCAAATTGATAAAAAAAATAGTAAATCGTTATACATAAAATTGAGGAGATCATTGGTGCACAATTATCATAATGTTTATGTGTTAACAGGGATTCAGACATTGTTATCCAGGATACTGTAGACAACAGGGATTGGGGGGGGGGGGGGAAAAAACATAAGATGGGGACAGGTTGAGGCGACGCTGTAGCGCTAGTTTTAAGGACCAGATGAAGGAGGTGTAAGTCCCCCAAAGGATGGAGATGAGGAGCAGGACCAAGTGGATCACAGCGCAGGAGAGAGAATGGAGAGAGATTGAAAGTGTGACAGAAAAAAAGAAAGCCAGAGAAGAGAGGTGGAATGGGAGAGGAAGAATATTGCGGACTTGAAGCGGACAATAGTGAGAGAATTGAAGCAGGAAGAGGATCGCCTCCAAAAGTTAATAAAGAGGAGAACAAGAAGAAACAATTACAAAGGATGAGGAGCTAAGGAAACGAAATTGGCATAGCCGATAGAAAGAATGGGATTATAGATGCCTAAAGAAAAATGGGGGGTTTGGGGGGGGAGGGGAACAAGAGGGACTTACCGTGTGAGAATAATATAGAGAGGCAACCAACATTCAGATGAAACTTGGCGGAGGGGTGCGGGAGCTGTATTGCTGTTCAAGTGCGAAGATCGAACACAGTTACACGGGGGTGCCACTGGGTAGGCAGAAGTTGAGACTCCACAAGGGTGCTTGGCTGAGAATCACAAAACCTTGAGATATAGTCCTTCCCATTTGTGGCATACGATAGAAGACGCATTGAAGGCCCGAATCAAGTGATGTCCCAGTAGTTTAGAAGTGAGAGTATACGACTAGGACAAACACTATCTCGATCAAGCGTTAATCACCAAACGTAGCCCACTAATATTAAAGGACAATAACGCCTCAACTGAAAAAGTTAGGAGTCCTGCCACAACTTCCAGGCGCTGCAACGCACGTTTTTTAAAAACGTTTTTGTGTTGCTGGTAAGGTACTTCCGAGAATTGAGTCGGAGAGAACAAAGCTCTTAGAGAGAACATAGCCTTCGATTTGAATCAACAAGGTTGACAACTCTAGATAATGACTTAGAAGGGGTGAGTTGTTGGCCAAGGATCCCCTTCAAGGAATGCTACAGCTGACACGTTATACGAAAAGAAACTGTTTCAAGGCGCGACCAGGGAGACGTGGAAAAGGTATTTCGTGTGAGTTTTGTGTTTTATATAGTGGGAATACGATGGGCCCGGGTAAGGTTGTTCATACTAGAATGATGGAGGCAACAAAAACCACGGACACCGTTTATATGGCGCAACTAGAGGCAGGATGGACGATAAGTAGAAGATATGTGTCGAAAGGCCGAGGACCTCTCTCCGTAGAAAGTGTCAATAGAAGATGCAACGATATGCAACGATGTCTCGAGCAAGAGGTTCAGAGTTGCAGGTTGTTCTTTCAACAAGCATTGGTTCAAGGCTGAGCATCCTCCTTACACCAACGGTGTGTTATGCTTGTCAGAAGCTGGGACCAAATTGCACCCTGGTGTCCGATGGGAACGGGCGCTCGTGAGGGCGATGGGAATTGTTTTTTTTGTGCCCGCTGTGAGGAGACGGGGGCACAGGGTGAGAATGGCCATCAAACAGAGTTATGTACGTGGGGCGGCAAATGTTCAACAGGAGGGACATGTTGTTAGACTGTGTAACAAGAAAGCTTTGATTACGGGCAGCCGTCAGTGTCCACTATAGAGTAGAGAGACCGGCTCATGTAGAAGAACAGGTGAGTGCAAGTGTTGACAAAATTCGTAATACCAATGTTCAAATAACTAATCAGAGGATAAATTCAGGGGTGCCCAGTGAAAACCTAGTGGGTGAGAATAGCAAAATATCAAAGAGGAACTTCAACACATCATAGACGAGATCAGGAGCGTGCGGGGAGGGAGAGAGCCTGCTAAGATTTGATACAGCTCGACTTCGACGTTATCGGGTGGTAATGCAGAGTCACATCCAGAGAGTGGTGAAGTCGTTAGTGATGGATTATTGAGTTGACGGTGCAAATTCGCTTTGGGGTCAGGTGTGAACGAAAGGCTCAATTAAGACTGGTTGAACCTTTGATGTAGAGGGACCGCTGAGTGAGAGTGGACTATTGGTTGCAAGGGGTTTGGTGAAGGCCAAGGTTGGTCCCGTCATATCCAATGTATGTGATATCCCTGAGAAATAAAAAGGGAGTACTTGGCAGGTTCGTTCTGTTGGATGAGATTGAGGTGTGTGAAACGAGAAGGGCAGAGGTATCTAGAAAGTGGAGTCTGGGGGAGAGACCAGTCACATACGGTATTATTTTGAGCACTACAAGATCCGGCTAAAGATAGGGTTACGGGTTGCATAATGGTTAACTATCAGGATGTCGGTTTTGTGGTGAGGTTGATATTGGAGGACTACACAGGTGAAACACAGGCCAGGCTGGGGATGCGCAGCATATCCGCCGCCACTTATAGACGAACATCTCCACAGCAGCGCGCAGAGACGTGGAAAGGGCAGTTGAAGGAATGTTGGATAGTAGTCGCTCATTGAACCATTGGAGATTACTTGGTCAAGTCCCTTGTTCATTGTCTAATAAGGAGCGAGGTCTAAATAAGCGCCTGTGCAACTGATTTGGAGGTCATGAGGTCACGGTGAAACGATGTGTATCTTTGCCCCGAATACCGACTTACTGGATACACTTGGAGGGTGCGAAGTATGTTACGACCCCTAATTTAGCCTGGCAGGTGGTGTGATGCTCAGATAAATTTGCTCTCGCCACTCCTAGTAGTGGGTTGTTATGCATGACTGTTTCTTCCTTTCGGACTTTTGTAACGCGCTTCAAATGTTTCGAACGCTTAAAAAAGGGGGCTAGCTGATTGGATGTCTAACTCTCTGTATATATCTGGGCTGGACTAATGGGTGATGTAAAGTGTTTGGTACTACAGAAGTCGAGTCAGTGGTATGGATCGACTGAGGATGGCTTGAATATGGTTCCGTGTGCTGGACTGAGCTTAAACCCTCGAGTGTTTATTTTAATTTAAGAGCGGTAGGTGTATCTGGGGCACAGAGTGTCCGAGGAGGACATTCAGACGGATCCTTCCAAGATAGGGCAAGTGGGGGATTTGACCAACGCCTATGACACCGATACAAGTGCTTATTTCTTGTGACGTTTTCGTATTTCCGTAGTTTATAATGCGTTGTTTTTGCTGGGATGCAACTCCACTCCATCGAGTGGTCCGGAGAAGATGGCTAACTTGGAGTTGGCCCAACTTTTGACAATAGAGTGTTATGAGTCATTTCGCGGTAGGAAAGGGTTAGCCTAGGCCCCGACCCTTATCCACGACCAGAGGGTCAGTTCATCCTGGACGCAACAGCTACAGACGCAGTATGTTTTGCAATAGAGCTTGTGCTGTCACAGGAGCAAGATGGCGAGGATCTGGTGATCGCGTACGGCAGCAGGGTCTTGTTCGGCCGGAGAAGAATTATTGTGTGACAAGCATAAAAGGAAAAAAAACAGTTTAGACATTTTTCAAGTAACTGGATTCATTTTGACCTAATAAGCAAAAATACAAAAATATGCAAAATAAGCTACCCATGCAGTTACGAATAAACAACCGGTTTTTAAGATCCCTACCACCTTGTCGATGGCCGAAATAGCCCATGTTAAATCCGTCAACAAGTCTTTAAAAAAATTACAATGTTTTAATTTCTAATACAAAATGTCCCTGGGAGACCCCTATATTAGTAAATAAAGCTTGGAGTATCTGGAGGAAACTGCATATCTAGCACGCAAACAAACAGAGGGGTGGATTCTAAAATTTCTTAACGAAAGGGGAGACTGGATAGTTAATTAACTAAAGAACTAAACACAACCACACTTTATTCACATTTCCTATTTTAAAATAGACACTCTAAAATTACTCAATGAGAGAATAGCATTTCCCCCCTCCTCTCGAGCTTCTATCTTGTGGTCCTGGGGTTATCAACAGTAGCCCCTCCCCTTCCCTTGGCCTTCGGACGTACAATGTATAGCTTTTTACGAAATCAAGGTCCTTCTCAAAATATCGCTTTCGACAAATGCTGCCGAGCGGATTTTGACAGACCTACTTTGAAAGGATTGGTATAACTTCCAAATTATATGTCGGGTTGGCTCAATTATTTCAAACCGAACGATAGTTTGGAAAGCTGATTATTTCAAATCAAGTTTTTTTTTCCAATAATTCAGGTAAAATACTACAACCTATAGCCATTCATTGGCGAACTAAAATGGTCATGCGTCTCCCTATATCTTTCAAAACAACTTTCCCTAAGGGATTTCTCAGGGTGTGTGCGTTGAAATTGAAATACCTCTTTGTACCAGGATCAAAGATTTTGAAATAATCTGCATGAAACTACGATGCTGGTCACATGAGTGCCCATTATCACTTATCGACACACCACGGTACATGATATTCTTGTCCCAAACCGGGGTTTATGAGCGATATTACAGTGTCAAGTCTTTATTAAAACCTTTTGATATTAAAAGTTCTAACTAAAAAGTGTCATACATTAAAAAATATTATGGCACCGTTTTAAAACTTACTGTTCAAATTTTGGAGTAAAAGTGCACCTGCAAAACAAAGACATTACTATAAAGAAAATCATGCAGAATTTTGAATATGATGACGAGGTGGTAATTTGTGTTAATTTAGCTAATTACATATGACTTTAATATAATTTTCATGATTTACATATTTTCAGTTTTTAATTTAATGTTAAAACTTGATCGATCCTACACGAAATCTGTACTTTAACATAAAGTTCATGCCTAACGGCCCTAGCATGATTTTGCTAAATCAGAAAATCGAAACAATCATCAAAACTCATATGTTTTTTGCATATCTGTATGAGTATGGGTATCCTACACACCCTTGCAAATGAATACGACGAAAATCGGACATTTTGTCATTGCTGTCTCTAGATACCTACCTATACACGTAACTGAATGGCGATCATATCTTGCAGCAACCCTGCTAGTTTCTCTTTCTTTCTTTCTCTCTTCCTTTTCTTCTTCTTCTTCTTATTTCAAACACTGTGGTTCGCAAATATGAATCCAGCAAGATGGTACAACGTCTGGCTGCTCAACACTGCAAGGTCCGCAATGTCCTTGTTTGTGCATTGTTGCTCCAGCAATGAGCAATGGGCAGACCAAGAAATGTTCCATTGCCCTTTTGGGTTTTCGTTCCACACTAACAGGTAGTATCCTGATCTGCTTCCAGATAGCCCCACTCTGCAAGGAAACCTTAGATCGCGGCCAGTTCTGGTTCTCAATCTGTGAGGCAATCGCCATTCAGCCCATGAGGATTCATTTCCATGTGGGAAGATGCTCCCCAGGTTCAATACCGATAGGTGTTACTTGGTTTTTTTGTTGATGGCAGTCTTTCGTTCTTCCACAAGGCGACTCTCTTGTCCTCCTTAGAGACTGTTTCCGAGCGTTTGGACTTTACTTAAGAACTCTCTCTGATGAAGGCGGGGTTGGCAGCATGTATCTGTCCAGACGTAGACATGGGGTGCTTCACGTTAGATACTTGACAGCTAGCTCTTGCATGCTCGCTACGCTTCGACGGATGTACTGGTGGATCAATTCCTGCTAGGAATGTCTACGTTTTTCCGTTGGTGTTGACGGAGGCATCCTGTGGCATAAGCCGGGCAGGAGCAATTTTAACAACGCTGTCAAGCTCTTGGCAGGGTTTGATCGTTACCCATCAGGGGCAGGCCATACTCTGCACATGAGTAGCACAGGTCGAGTGCCGTCGATCTTATGGTATGCGGGCGAGCCACCCATTC